>KE505754.1:29698-76555 GCA_000441515.1 Elaeis oleifera
TGAAAGGAACTCGGCCCGACGTTGGTCACTGTAGGAGATCGGTCGATAACGGAGCTCGGTGGACACTGTAGAAGGTCGGCAGACAACAGAGCCTTGGAGGCATTTGGAGCAATCCGACAGGCGCCTGCAAGATTCACCTTCGGAAAGTCTGGATGGGTGCCACCTGTCGAGAACTTCGACCGAGGATATTTTATACCCAACAGGTCTCAAAATTGAGTTGGGTTGAAATTAGACTGGTTAAACCAATCGAATCTTACATTCCTTTCTCTGGTCATCCTCATCACCAACACCGAAGCCATGAACCGATCACCCAAAATGGTTCACGCCCATGGTCGAAGTCCCAATCACCGGCGAGCACATTGGAACTCGAAATTGATGAGTTTGAATCCACATTGACCTAATAATTAAACCATTCTGTTGGAAAAACAACATATCCATATCATCCAAATCTCTATTAAGTATTACTTGAAATACTTAATTATCTCTCATTTCCTTTCAATACTTAATTGAGGACATGAACATTTCTTGAAAGTGAGATTAGAAATGAGATTTTAATGATACCAACATAATTGGATTAAATCTATTATTACTATTTTAAATTTTAGTTAAAATTATTTTGATGTAAAATTCTTAAATTTAATTATCAATTGAATTGTTTAATTAATTGAACTATGATTTTAAGTTATTTAAACTTATTGCGCTAGGATGCACTGACGTTGTATTTGAAATGTCATGTATCCATGCCTACGGAGAGAATCCTTTATAAGGATAAAGCCATTGCCGCATGCGGAGATTGCTGTGGCCCTTAACTCACAATCTCAGATTGAGAGCAAGATAACTTAGGTTAATAATTAGTTTTGGACCATGCTACTTCGCAAGCTACCCATTTGTCTTTATTGCGCAACTGTATTAATACAAATACCTGCCACCTACTTAGTTGCATCAATTTTCCCTCACAAGTATTTACCAGCCAGATTGTTATATATCCTTATGCCAAAAAGTTGTTTAAATGCTTTACATACCGTACAATAAGTTTGAATTGCATTTTCATTTGTACACAATCTTTGATGTTTTTCTTCCACTCTCGACTATATACAGTTGGCATATCATGCAATCTTTGCAACAGACTTGCTATCAACCAATGTTTGACGTAGAAAAGGTACAACGCACTCATCAGCCGGTCAGGCATTAAGGTGTAAAATTCAGTTCTTTGACGAAACGAGCCGTCATTCATCTTACTTTTCATCTGAGATTATTCCGGTGAAACATGTGCACCCCCTCCTTTGCAATTTCCCTTGCTCAATTGCAGACAACAAAACCTGTAGAGTATCCTCAGCTTCTTCCTTGTTTGGTAATTCAACACTCAAATGAAAAAGAGGCGCTGATGTGGGGGAACCCAACGTCTATTCCTCATGCTATGCTTTTTCTGCTTAGGTAGCGTTTCCGCTTTGCTTCCAACAATATTCACCATCTCCTCTGTCCTATCTACGTGGACTACGCTCTCCAGAGTCATTTCTGTTTCTATAACCCACCTTGGATCAGGAGGAACACCAGGAAAGTCTGGCAAGCGCAAGCTCACCAAACAAGAGCACCAAACAATCAAAACAAGCCTCTTACTGACGATAACAAACTTCCCCGCATGTTTGAGCATTTTGCACATGACAAATATCTCGTCCTTTAGTCTGGAGCCATCCGCTTGTAGAAGCATTGACACCCCAATTGCTTCCTCCCATGAGTACGGCGACAAGGGAAGTTCTCTAGCTAAAGGCCTTGGGAACCGGATACGGAAGCGGCTGGATTGGTGGGGCTGCTACGATTTCTGATGCTTTGTGCTGTTTTCCTATGGCTTCAAGAATGCTAGCCATTGGCCTTGCCACCAGTCCAGCAGTTCCCATTGCTATTCCTGTAGGAACAAGTAAGTGCATTAACAGAGGTCTACAGTTTTTGCACTCATCAATATACAACCACCCTACACAATGTCTGGGTATCTTTAAATAGAACAACCTGAAAGAACTCCAGGGAGGCCATGCTTTTCAGCACCTCTAATTGGGGACTGAAGTAGTCCGGTAAGACCCTGTTGTATCCATGAGATTAGACAAAATTACTTGAAAGATTAAATTCATCCATGACCTAATACTCATATCAGAAGCAGGGGCATTGATTTGAAACAAAATTAAATGACAAGTAGAAAATGAGAGCAGATGAGTCTGCAAGCATGGACATATCAAGCATTCCATAAGATTTGTGCTCGTCAGCTTGGAATTGGATATGATATGGACTGTTGTTGACATACAGTATATAAGAATATAATCATAAGCCTTAACTAGAAGTGCTCTATAAACATCAATATAAAAACCATATCTTGATCTATATTGGCAAGTTGGATGTCACAAGTTCAAAGACTATAAAGTAATTGTTCAATTAGAAGCATGGATTTAAGTGCTGTTAAGAATGGCATGAATGGTACGTACCCTGCCAGCACCTTACCGCACATGCAGCACATGGAAGGTGCTGGCTGCATGCCAATACTTGGCATGTTGACGTGCTAGCATGCACAAGCACGCAAGGCACTGAATAATATCTTTTTTCATATAAATAAATATAACATCCTATATCTACATATATTTATTAGATAGCCACTTAACCTAAAAAATATGAGGGTTCCATACATTTGAGTTCTACTTGAAAATGATGAAAAAGATTTGAATGCACTCCATATGAAAAGCTTCAAACTTGCTACATAAAGCTCAAGAACTAAATAATATGTTCGCAAGAAAATAAATATATACATCCCTTATATGCAATATTAATTTCAGCCCAAAATTGCTAAAACTACACAAATAAAGAACCTAAAAACAAAATCCTATAAAATTATTATCTATTTTCTTCTATTTTTCTCAGCATATTTTGAATTTATTTTTTTGGATGATACTTTGAAATGTGAAGTGAAACTTTTGAACCACCTGAACAGAAACTCCACAGACCAATGGAAGACAAAATTGTAACTGAGTTTTCAAACCTTGTTGAACAAAGAGGGATAATGATACAAAACAACTATTATATAAAAATACATAATTGTAATACTATCTGAAGAGTCGGAAAGAATGTTCGGACGTCCTAATGGTCAGGTAAGCCTCAAGGTATTTCCATCAATTTAGTTTCCCAGTTGTTGTCAGGTTCTATTTGGTCCCTCAATCTTATTTGTCATAAGAGCTATTTCTTCGGAAGTCTTGGAAACAAAATATGTGGTCTTGATTAAAGGGTGTATTTTCTTGGATCTAAGAAACTACCTGGTGCTCGTGCAGCACTAACATTAGTAATTGTTGCAATAGCAAGTGAAGAAATTTCGTTCCTTGCTGTTTTGGTTCGTTTGACATCCACAGCTAGCTGTTATTTGTAAAAGATACTATTCTACCTACTGTTTACTGCAATATAAGATATTATATGTGGCATAATTTATATTAGACTTTTCTGCTATTGGTTTGCTTCAAATTGGTATAAGAGCAAGCTTGTTCTTTATGGCTTCATATGGTTATGTTCTTTAGGTGCGTAAGTTGTGAATATAAGTAGCTATAGGAAGTCGAAAAGGCTGTGGTCAAAGGGGCAGAAGTTATCACTGAGAATCTGAGATGTTACAAAGATTGCAAGAGCAGATTCAGAATCCTAGTCTCGCAAGCACTCAACAATCACATGAATAAAAAAAGCAAATACTTAATGTTAAAGATGATTTAGTTCAGCATTTAAGGGGAATAGTAGTTCAGTTGATGGGGACAGATTAGATGTAGTAAGACTGATATTAGAACACCACTGAAAGAACATGCATTATGTATGCTTTACAAAATATTAAGGAATATGGTATGCAAGTCTAGATTTCACAATTTGCTGGTGAGATGGTGGTTGAGAAATGCTAGATTGGGTGGACAGCATTGGGTTACTTGATTGGAAATAAGCTCCAGAAGAGAGGAAAGTTCAACGTGTTGAAGCAAATTTGAAAGGAGCAGCTCCTATGGATAGTTGGCAGAATTGAGAGAGAATAGAGGAGAAAGAGAAGATCAGAAGATGGGACAAGATGAAGGAGAAATTGAAAGCACAATATTTTCTCTGAGACTTCGATCAAACATTGCATCAAAGTGTTCAAAAACTTGCCAAAACATAACAAGATTGTAAAAGAGTACATCCAAAACATTGATCAGTTGAAAAAAATAATAAAGGTACTCTTTGAATAAATGCATCCATTCACAAAAATAACCTTGTTTAAAACTGTTGCAAGAAAACAGTTTTCGGTGGTAAGGAGATCGAAAGAACCATGAGATTGAAAATTAGAATTGATTTAAAATTCTTAGCCAACAAGGTAAGTTTGAGAAAATATTCGAATTAAACTACTTAAAAATTTTGAGATCATTAAAGTCCTATGTCTTAAGTATCGTCCATATAATTTAAATAAATCGAAATCAAATTAAATTACCATTAAATCATAAAATCGTCAAGTGATATTCCTATGCAATGAGTGAAGTTGCCTTCTGGGCTTTGAACCTTTGAACCTTTGCTTTATGTAGACTTAGCTTCCATCTGAAATAATTTAGCAGACCAAAGTTTTTGAACTATGCTCTTGTGACTCATATTTTTGCAAAACATGTGCTAAGAGGCTTGCCATTAGATTTAGTCAGGTTGCAGTTTAAAGTCATGCGCTGGAATCTTGATGGAAAAGTAATTTATGCTTTTAGCCCAAATCCCCATATGCAATGATTGAACGACCTCTATTCCCAAATACATGAAGTCCTCAAAGGTACCTTGCAAATAAGTACTTCACATAAAATCCTACCTCCAGCACATTTAGAGCAAAAATTCTGCAAATCCCATTGTAGTTCAACAAAAAAGATGATTTAGGGATCATCGAAAGAACTACTCTAAAGTTGTGCACATTCTATTCACTCCATTAGTTTGTTTATACCCATGGGATTTTCAGCCATGATGTTTCCACAGAAAGTTAGGTTGCCACTAGAATCAATTTTATAGCTTAAGAGCAATCCATCATAATAAATTACATTATATAGAATCCTTTTATTAGAGTATATCAATAATGTGACATCACATATAATGGCATAAATAACACATTTGAACATGTACAATAACATGGGCACATTATTTTAAATGAAAGAAAGCAATGCCCATTATAATTCATGAAACTTGTCATGCCACTACCTAAGGGCATATGTTGACCAGTATAAAATTGAAGGCATAACCCATTATTATAACAATGACATCCTTTATGACAATTAGAAAAACCACATTCAAAAGTTAACCGATGACTATAGCATACATATATCTTGATAGTAAGGTGATATTCTCTACAGACTATTATAATTTGGAGCTAGGTGACCCCATTTTGAGAAACTCCTAAAGAATGATGCACATCTGTCCCTAGGTAACCAAGCCTTAGTAACAGTATGATAATATCACATGGCAAAGCATTCATAAAAGACTCATAGTTAAGTATATATTTAAGGACTGTTGGAGGACCATTATTTAGCTTAGAATCAACATTGACATTTTATGATTAAACACATGCATGTAAAATATCAAACAATTCTAAATAGCATTTCCAAAGAATTAAGAGTTTTGACCAATCATCCATTATTAATATACAACAATCACTCAACGTAAGATTAACCATCAGGACACCAACTAGTTCCATAAACCACCCTTAACTTCGAGCAAAATTATGACCGTTTATATCAGAAAACATTCAAAATTATAAGAAAATGCTTTAACATATTGTAGTAGCCTTTAGAAATATCACTGATTAATAGAATTAGAAAGATAGAATCACATCTTTTTCAATAGCTTGCTCTCATATGTTGAGAACCTCGTGGTGCATCTTATATCCATGCTTCATATTCTAATCTGTCTAGGGGATTAATAAACTCAGTACATGAAGTTTTACCTCTAAGAATTCATTTAAACACCTTTTCCATGTGAATCTGGATGTTTCTGCTGTTCATCCATTTCAAACACAGACTGTTCATCAAATGTAAAAGCAACAATACCCTGCAAAAGTAAATGCCCGATAACATGAGACGAATGATCCTTGCATAATAATCTATTGAAGGAAACCTTCAAAAATACCTTATGAGCAGCTTTACTGAACTGAGTAGTAGCACTGCTTATGGCATAGACTGTGCTATTAAGAAGACTCTTTGAACCATGTGCAATACCAGTTAATAGTCCACCTGGGCTCTGCAAAAGCACCAACTTAAATTCAAGTTTGGATCAAACAACTTTCATCCTCCAGATAAGATGGTCCAAACAGTGAATCTGCATACCTGTAAAATTCCCTTGCCAGAAACAGATAGAAAGTCCCGGACACCAAGACCAACATTCCTTGCAAAGCCAATAGGATTTCCTATAACACCAGCAGAACCAAAAACCTGCAGTTGAAGTGGCCAAAGAACCCAGAATGAATTAAAAAGAAACCTGATTACTGTATGGAACTTTATATCCAACAAATAAATTTGATCATGTCATGGCTACTTAGGAAATCTATAACTGAGCTCTCCTCAAAAATTAACAGGTGTACAAACAGCATGATCTTTGAAACTTATTTTCTAGTTCAATAGAATCAACAAGAATGATTTATGTACATTTTGGAGCATAGATGAGATGAACTCAAGCAAGAAACAAGAAACAATGGAACCATGTCACGGCTGCTCTAGGAAAACTATAATTGAGCTTTCTTCAATAATTAACGGACATAGAACAGCATGGTTTATGAAAATTATCTTCTTCCATAATAAATTCAACAAAAAATAACTTATGTACATTTTGGGGCAGTACACAAGCTGAACATGAGCAAGGTAGGTCCAGATTGAGGTTGGCATGAGAACAACATGACTAGCTTAGTATGGCTCAAGAACACTTAGTCAAAATATTTTTTCATTTTAAGTTTCCATATTGACTTTTAGTTGCACTGCAAGATACTTAGTAAATGATATAAGGAAGAAAATAAAATGCACCAAGGAGGCCTAATATGACAACCAGAAATCATAGTAGATCATAATAGATGCATACCACTATTTATTAAATTAGTATTACAGAAAAGCAGTAATTCATACCAATGGTGTTCTATAACACACTATGACATCTGATGAACAAATTTATCTAACGTGTAAATAGCTTTATCCTCTACAACATCTGATGAACAAATTTATCTAACAGTGTAACTAGCTTTATCCTCTACAGACATCAGAATCAAATTATGTGATTTAAGTGAACCATAAGGTCATTGCACTAATTGCATCAGAAGAATTGTTATCATATATTGTATGCATGTTAAACATAACGATAGTGGACAGAAACAATCACGAGTTCCATCATATCCATCAGAAAGATTAAAAGTCCACCTTATACATTTCATGAAGCAACTGCCTCGTATAGTGTCTAATGAGGATCTCTTGGATTGATTCCCAGCTAGCCATAAGATGCCCTAGCATTAGTTGTTTAAGATGAACAGGCACTCCTTCAACATCGACAAGGGCCATCAAACCTCTCTGCAATTAATGTTCATGTTAGTACCAAAAAATAGTCTGACAGGAGTAAACAAAGGGATGCATGCAGATATTCACATTTTCATATACAGATAAACAAGAAGCAACTGATCCTGAACAATGCATGCCTATGATAAATCACTTAAACACTATGGTTCTCATTGAAAGTATTCAGTTTACTTTGGAACATGTGTCTAATACTCAGTGTCACTGCCAACATGTATCTGATACAAATAACATGAATTTAGATAGGCCTTCCTAATTGTTTACAGATCCAAAGTTTACAACTTCATAAATTCACAACTTTGAATCTAAATTTATGAACTTCATTGCACATGATGTTCAAGTCCATATACATGCATTAAATTTAACCTCTTGACTCTCAAATTTGGCTCATTACTAAGACGATCATAATAAATTTTCAGCTTAAAACCAGACTGATGTTTGTAGTCAACTAATATTTTTCCAAAACTAAATTCCTAACTTTTAGCATTTTAATAAATGACTGAAGTTTCAAATGATTTCGCTTGACATTAGAATAACATATGTTAGTCCAAACAATATTTTTGCTACAATCAGAACATAACACAAACTGATAAAGAAACCAAACCATAAAATTAGGGCTGGCCCAAATTTCATCACATAAACTAAAAGATCCTTTTGAGGCACCATCATTTTTTAGCCCCCCAAACATAAAAATAATAACTAGCATCCTTATCCTCATTACCCAAGTATTACCTTTTTGACATACAGAAAATGACTGGACGAAGTTAATTTTTAACAAGAAAATTATACTACACTATATCTGCACAGCTGCACTTAACTACCGACTACCAGAACTGTATTAATCTTTTGCAACACTAAATTTAAATGTACAAGTGAATTATATCAGTATCAAATTATATGCTATAGAGCAAAAAATGAAGTAAATTGTGGTTCAGTTTCTCTTACTATACACAATAAGTGCAGGAACATCTGTCAAAAATTTTAAGATAATTGATATTTTAATGGCTGCAGTTAGAGTACAAAAATGCAAAATCATCAAATTTTACAGCATGTAAACTGTTCTTTAGATAAAATGATTTGAATAGAAACCATTTTCCATAGAGAGAATCATTTTCACCTGAAATGTAGTGCTGGTGATGTGAATAAAAGGTTCCAAATCTCCACGAACTTCATTCCTAATTATCCATGGAGTGCTTGAAAAACTATAACATGAAATGGACAAGTTAGACGTACAAAACAATGATTTTCCAGTGGAAAGTATAGCACATTATCACTAAGTGATCATTGAGATTGGGGAAGGAATACAGACTTCCTATCTATGTTGCTGCTTAGTATGTGTTTCATATCAAACATTTTTTGATAAATAATCATAAATTTTAAGATATTCACCTTAAAGACAGCACAATAGGATCCAATTCAAACACCTCCACATACATCTTCTTCTTCCTTCTTGCTAAAAGATAAATCTGTTGCCATGGAGCTCCAATTGGAACAACAGAAGGTAATAGTCCACTCTTTTCGGGGTTTCCACAAATTCAGAACTTCTACACTTGTAATCAAGAACTGGGCACTCTATCAGAACATCTGTACCATCGTCAAAAGTCCGCAGTTCAAAACTTTTCTGTAAGCTTCTGCTCTGCAATCTAGAAGACACAGTTCTAAAATATTCGAACAAACTCAAGAGAACTTGCTCTTCCAGCTCGATACAAAGAGGGGCCAAACTGCAATTGTGTAATAAAGTAAAGAATTACTAAAAGTCAGGATCTATGCATCAAAGAAGATAACATTTAATTGAGAACTAAAAGGTACCCTAAATTTATATATTCAAAGGACACCAATGATGTATCTGTATTCCTCCACTTGGCTGCAGCTAAGTAAAACATTGGTTCAAGCGAACTGTCACATGAAGAAGTGCTGATATTTTCATTCTGGAATCTTAACTTATTATCTTTGTTTTCAAGAAACTCATTGATCGTCCTCTATGTTCGTTATCAAATGATAGCATAATAGGATATAGAGTAACAGGCAACTGATTGTCAATTTGCAGAGATAAGATTTTGAATGAAATCTTCTGCTGATCCAAACTTTGCATTACAACAACTGTGATTTCCTTTGCGCATGCAAAAACCAATTCCTGCAGAGAAAACATCAATTCTTAATAATCAGGGCACTTGATACCAACAATGTGTAATGCGAAAAAAGAAAATACAATAGTGCAAAAATCACATTGTATCATAAAGAAGCTCATATTTTTTTACCTGCGGAGAAGAGTTGATTAAGGAGATCCCAAGAAATGGCAGATGTAATGTAACCATTTCAGTGAAATTGGCAGGACAATCCTGCTTTTGATCAACATTCTTTTTTCTTGAATCCAAAAAGCTAGTTTCTTTCATATCTCTCACGATATGATAACCTGAATCAACAATACTGAGAACCTGTGAATCATGGAATAAAAAAATGAAAATACAATTCAAGAGTAGATTCTACTCTATCCTATGAAATAGAAGCAACAGTGAATAACCTTAATTGCTCCTTCAGCATGTACAGAGATATAAAGTCTTCTTTCAGGTTTCTGCAGCACAGAATGAAGTTGAATGTCAAGAAACCAACAATGCATCGGTCAAGTCTCCAAGACTAACAACATCCAGTGACGGAACATGGAAAAGGAAAGCAGATGGTCCAGGATAAAATATGACAGCATTCAAAGATAATAGTATAATATTATACTATCATGATAATATACTAAGAGGAATTTCTACCCAAGAACAGCATTAGAGAAAAGCCAGTTTCGCAACAGCATTGCCGAAAACATAAACTAGATGCTCTCTGCTGAGAAAAAAATGCTAAGATTAAGTAGGAAAAAATACTAAAATTTAGGTTAACAAAAACCACTTCTCAATCATATATGACATTAATACCTTCCAATTTAACATTACCAACAAGAATCCATACCTCAGATGTTGAAGGTAAGTACACAGGCACAAATTCTTTTACATCATCAAGACTGTATGTTCCCAAAATTCGCTCTCCAGGCACCTAACAACCAACATATCTGAATATTAGCATGCATATAGATGGGAGTAGAAGCATTGGAGTAGGTGAGCAGGTAATTATGCATACCTCAACAACAAGACGATGAGGGTAGCATGGTTCATCCCAAGCATATTGAAAAGATGTGTAGGAATGCACGATGGTTTCGAAGTATTCGCACCTTTGTTGGTAGATTCGTAACCTCTGGGAGGGGACGGAGAAATTAATCAGAAATTATATAAAATGTGAATTATGTGGATGGCACTGATAGAGGAAGGATTATGATTTCAAGTGAACATGTATACCCTAAAATCTGCTTCAGGTATAGGGCTGCAGATGAGTCAGGTCAACTCATGACTTGACCTGGTCCTGAGTTTCCAACCCAATTAGGCCCAGTCCGACTTGGCTTTCAGACCCATGGGTCAGATTGGGTTCTGAAAAAAATGACTGAGTTTGTAAACCCTGATTTGGTTCATCATGTTCCCCTACCAATTGGACCTGCTTGGACTTGTGTACTAATGTGTCTAAAATATTGCCCATGACCAAAAGACCAATCATGACACGATTGTCAGATGAGATAGTTGGAGGCCACCAACACTTGGTCTTAGATCTTGTGAGATGGAACAAGAGTCAAGCCAGCCCTCCTTGCTTTCTTCGGATTAAATAAGACCCTAGGACATGGAAACTCAACCATTAGATGGCCTCATTCAACCTAGCTCGACAATCCCACAAAACCCAGAAACCCATGACTTCAAATCCATTACTAATTTTTCTTCAAACATATAGAATGAATGGTACAGTTTCTTTCATCTTGTGTTGGACCTGAACCTAGACCAGACCCGACCTAAACCCAAATGACCAGCCGCCCAGCCCAAATGACTTGGGTTATGCTTGTGACAGCTCAGCTCAAATGACCCATTGGTCTAAGAACCTTTAAATGGACCCAACCTGGTCAGTCAATTGTCGGGTTTAGGTCAAAAATCATGACTTGAAAGAGAACTCAGTTGCATCCAGGTCATGCTGGCCCGAGTCTGGACCAGGCCAGGTTGCAGGCCTATTTCCATATAAGCCCCAGTAAGTAAGCTTTACTGAATAAGCAAGACTAAGGAGAATGAAGGCATCTAAGAAGAAAAACAAGTTTAAGCAAACTTGTGGTAAAACAAGCAATTCCTGAGGATTGGACCAACGAAGAGACATGACCAACTTCAGCTTCATATATTTAGCAGTTATGCATACAAACCTTCAATAGGCACAACGTAATTAGAAGTCAACGAATAAGCAAATTTGAATAATTTAAATAACTATTTGTAAGCCTTAGAATTGATTTTGATGATGTTAAAGATGTTTGAGTACAAATTATGTTTACTAATGATGTGTTTGAGAGTGATTGTAGGATTCCTCAATGTGCTCAATTATTTTACTCAAAAAGATGTCCTTTCAAGAAATTCATGTTTCCAAATAAAGACCTTCAGTTGGAAGAAAGAACCTAAAGATTTCAAACGAAAATCTAGTGTAGAAGTACCTCTCAACAAGTTTGAGAAGGCAAATCTAGTCTAGAATAAGATTGATTAAGAAGAGCTATCTAAAACATCTTTTGCCATGTTTGGCATATAACTGAGTCGACCCAGTATGAAGCTTAGGTGACCCAGTCTTAGTCTAAGAGAAAGACAGAAACTATGAAAAATCAGAAAAAGTCTCTTAGCCAACCATGTATTCATTTTAGTCGATCAAGATAGGATCTTAGCCGACTCAAGCTTTTGATAGTCAACCAAGTCTTAGACTCAGGATGAAGACAAAAGATGAAGATTCAAAACATTTCTCCAAGCCAATCCTGTGAACAAGATAGTCGATCAAGTCTGAAGCTTAGCCGACTTAAGAAGAAAGATAGTTGATTCAGTCTCAGAGACAGAAGAGCACAGCAAGTAATAGAAATCAGCAAATCCTCTAAGCCGATCCAAAATCAACTAGCCGATCAAGCATTCAAGTTAGATGACTAAGAAGAAATCTGAGCCGATCCAGTCTTAGGTAGACAAAATAGACAGAGTAATAGATTTTGGCATCTGCTGCTAAGCCGTCTCAGAGTTTCACTAAGCCAACTCAAAGTTGAAGGTTAGCCGACAAAGAGTCTAGATAAGCTGACTCACAGAATTCTAACAAAATGATGACTAATTTTTCAAAATTTCTAAAACATGATTAAATTCATTCCAACAGCTATTTTCAAGCTTCACTGGCTAGAACATTAATTACAAATATTTTAAGCCCATAAATATGAAAGATTCATGGAGGGAACCAACTTTTGAAAAACAGAGAACTGCATTGAGTTATTTTCTTGAAGATAGTGTGAGGAACTCAGATAAAAGAAATAAAAGTGTCTTAAATTCAATCCTTCCTACATTCAATTAGTCTAAAAGAGAGGAAGAGATTGTAAGCTCCTGATAAAATAATCGGCTGTAAGGTTGTGGTTGGCGAGCTAATGAAAACCAACTGGATGGGATTGTGAATTCAAGAAATAATCAGACTATAATCTTTAAAAGATTATAGTTGGAATTCCCAAGTGGATTTACGTGAGTGGATGTAGCGTAAGTGCTAAGTTTGACATCGAACCACTATAAAATCTTCTATATTTGTGATTGTTTTACTTTGCTTACATTGCTATTCCTGCTGCCTTTATTTATTATCTTCTAAGCATTTTACAAACACTTTCAAGATTGTTTTTGGGCATATCTTATTTAAGTTAATTTTTGAAAACCCAATTCATGCATCTTAGGTTGTTGCTTCTGAAAAATAAGTGGTATCAGAGTAAGTACTCAGTCCAATTGATCTAACCATCAAGAGTTAAAGATCAATGACAATCCCAATTGGCACATCCTTGGTTAAAGACCAATCAACCAATAGACCTTTATTTAATGGCACCAATTACATATACTGGAATGCACAAATAAAAATATTCATTCAAACACAAGACTATGATATGTGGAACGTTATAGCTAATGGTCCTCACACACTCATTTCTTTAATTGATGGTATTACTTCTCCCAAATCTGAAAAAAATTGGGATGATGTAGATAAACGACTAATACAATTAAATGCTAAAGCTATAAATATTTTATACAGTTCTTTACATGTTAATGAATTTAATCGCATTTCTACTTGTTTATCTACAAAAGAAATATAAGATTGACTTGAAGTTATCCATGAGGGTACAAATCAAGCCAAAGATTCCAAGATTAATATGCTTGTACATAAATATGAGCTATTTAAGATGGAACCTAATGAAAATATCACTGTTATATTCACTAGATTCATACATATAATTAATGAATTAAAAAATCTTGGCAAAGATTATACTAATAGGAAACTTGTTCACAAAATTCTCAGATCATTACCAAAGAGCTGGGAGACCTAGATTACTGTGATTCAAGAAGCCAAGATCTCAACAAGTTAGTCTTGGAAGCACTTATTAGCTCACTTATAACTCATAAGTTGAGCATGAACCAAAATGCTAAGGAAAAAGTAAAGAAGAAGACAATTGCACTGAAATCAACCATGGAAGAATTGAAAAGTGATTCATCCAATGAATCTAAAAAGATGATGAAATGGCTATGATCACTAAAAGGTTCAAAAGGCTCGTAAGAAAGAAGAGATTTAGGCCCAAGAAAAGAGGTTACATTAGAGGGAAGGAAGCAAAGAAACAAAAAGAAAAGAGGAGCAACCGGCCATTTACTATGAATGCAAAAGATCCGATCACTTTAGAGCTGACTGCCCTCTACTCAAAAAAAGCTCTAAAAAGTTCAGTAAGAAGCCATGATAGCCACATGGAGCAACGATGAAGATTCAAGCTCCAAGAAAGAAGAAGCAAAGCAAGAAAGGCCAATTTCTGCCTCATGGCTCTTGAAAATGAGATAACTAAAAATGTTTCTAAAGATTTTACTCTACAAAAATTACATGATAATTTTTATGATTTGCTTAATGATTTTAAAAAGCTTTCTTACAAAAGTAAAGAAGTTAAAAATTAAATCAGTCTCTAATTGAAGAAAGAAAAATTTTCAAAAAGAAAAGAAAGTCTTTTGAAGGAATAAAATGAATTAATTGAAAAGAACAAAAAGCCTTCAAAAGAAAGTTGATAAACTTAAACCTATTGTAGATAAATTTACTTTAATCTCAAAATCTTCAGAAGCTTTTAGCAAAATAGAAAATGATTTTTGATAAAGTTAGATTAAGATTTAATATATTAAGTAAACAAAGATTTCTTAAAAATACTCTTGTAAAATCTTCTTTTGAAAAGCATACAATTAGATGTTTTAAATGTAATAAAACTGATCATAAAACTATTAATTGCAATCTGAATAAACTTAAAAATATTGCATCTAGAATTGTTAATATTAAGCAAACATGGATTCCAAAAGGAACCATTCAAGCTAACCCCAAAGGACCCAAACTAGCTTAGATACCTAAAAAGACCTGATGATCTTTTGTAGATATGTTTGGCATCCTATTCGTCAACAAGAAAGTGATATCTTGACATCGGATGTTCAAGACACATGACGGAAGATACATCTCAGTTTATCTCTCTTAAAGCTAAAGATGGAAGAGTTATAATTTTAAAAGACAAAATAATCGATCTTAATAAAATCAAGATCACTCCTACCATCTTTATCAAAATATATTGCTTGTAAATGGTTTAATGCATAATATTCTAAGCATTAGTCAATTATGTGATAAAATTTTAATATTTCATTTAAATCATCTCACTGCATTATAACTAGTTCCAATGACAATGAAATCAGGTTCATGAAAAGAGACATGATAATATTTACTTGGTAGATCTTGATAATCATAACAAGGACAACATTGAGTATCTAGTTGCTATGAATGCCAAAATCAATGAAGCTAATTGGATTTGGCACCCCTTAGTATGTCATCGAGCCTAGGGATGGAGAACCCATACTTCACTATGATCTTGTTGATAGCACGACTATCTATCCATATCCACCACGTTCCGTCCTTTTTGGAAATGAGAGCAGGCATAGCCACAGGACTCCTCTCTCTAATGTACCCCCTCTTCCTATAATGGGCTAGGTATAGAGACTTGCCCCTAGCATCATATCAATGCAGTGCTAGATATCTCTCATAGGAGGTAGGCTATCAGGGAGTTCCTCCAGCATGATATCAGAAAACTCGCCTAACAGTGGTCAAACAGTCCAGAAAATCTCAGGAGTTTCAGTTATTTCTTTTATCACCAAGGCATAAACCATAGAAGATCCTGCTAGGTTGACAAATTAGGACTTGTTCAAATCCATCACGATTTGCCCCTCAGAGGATGGTTTTAGGGATAAGTCTGACTTAGATTTCGACTTTGATGTACTGTTGAGTGGAATCAACCTAATCTTTTGTTATCCTTAGTGACTATGGATGTGTTCTCTTTCCCATCATATATAGTACTATGGTCAAACTATCAAGATCTTTCAAGAAGCAAGTGACATACGTCCATGGGCACTACACCACACCAGCGTTATAGACAGTTCAGAAAAACTACATCTCCAATCATCCTTGATATTTTGGGTGCTACTAGGACTCGATTAATCATTAGGTTCGATTCAGAAACTTCAGTAGTCTCATCGAGGATCTCACTATCTCCAACAGTGTCTTTCTCTTACACTTCTATCTCTTCTTTCTATTCACTCTCGTCGGCATTTTCAATCAAATTTGTCCTATGCTGAAACTGTCCTAAAGGATACCCAGATGACTTATGGCCTAGTTGCCTATACTTGTAACAAGTGATATTGGATCCCGAGGGCTTGGGATGTAAAATCTTTTATCCTTAGTATCAACAACAGATTTTGGAGGGGTTGGGCACAAGATTTGAAATCCCATGGGACGGGCCTGTCCCGATTTTTTCATGGAACGGGATGCATCGCCATCCCATTCCGTTCCGACACTTGAGATAGAGAATGTCCCAAAGCATCCCAATTGGGATGCTGAGATGCTAGCGGGACGGCCTTATACTAACACATGAGATGGTACCCCGTCCGATGTCCCAGGACATCCCGCTAGGACCTAAATCCCTAGTTAGGCATCATTTTCGGGTTGGTTTGGTTCCTACAACAGTCTTCCTCTTGTGTTTCCTTATCGAAATATGTCTTTTCAACTTGGACTCAATCTTAAGTCCATAACTACAGGCCGCATCGATCTGCAGAAAATTGCAAAAGATTAATTCATCCTAAATTTAAAGGTAAAGTCCGATAAGATAATGGGCTATCCGCTATTCTTAATTCTCCTTAAGATCATTGCGGGCGTGCAAGATATAAAATTTCTCGATGTATTCTTTCACCATCTTAAGCCCCTGTCTAAGATTGTAAAATTTTTGGAATAAAGTTTGTCGATATCGACTGGGAGAGATTTTTCTCTAAGCTTCTCTTTCATTTTTTTCCAAAAGATAATTTTCCCTTGCCTTTTCTAATCCTATCATTTTGGACTTGCTTCCGTCAAACTAAGGCATAACCTTTCAATTTAAAGAAGATAAATTTGACTATTTATCATCGAGGAACTCTTTCCACTTGAAGTATAGTTCTAACTGGTCGACCTAATCTAGGAACTTATCGGGTTCCAGCCTACCCTCAAACTCACCGACACCTATCTTAATATCTTGATCCCAACGTGTGGTGTTCGCTTGATGTTGGATTGACCGGCTTCTCCTAATTGGTAAGTCGAATCCTTCTACATCAGGATCGCTCTTAGAATTGGTAGCTCCATTCCCACCGTGTTGACAAGTCATGTTCATGGCTTCTAATATTTATTGTATTTGATTTAATTGATTTTGCATATTTCTCATGGCCTTTTGTTGTCTTTCATATGCCTCAATCCAATCCCTAGGTTTTCAAATGATTGTTCATAAGATTTTAAATTCCATGGGACGAGGCTGTCTCGATTTTTTAATGGAACGGGATGCATCGCTGTCCCACTCCGTTCCGACACTTGGGACAGAGGATGTTCCAAGGCATCCTGATCGAAATGCTGGGACGCTAGCGGGACAGCCTATCCCAACACATGAGATGGTACCCCATCCCGATGTCCCACGAGATGTCCCGCAGGGACCTGAATCCCTGATTGTTCGCCATTTTGAGCTACTAATGGCTCTACAATGAGGTGTTAATGATTTGAGGAAGTTGTGGACAGCCAACAAAATGCAAAAGAACGATTTTCAACACATTTTTTCAATTTTCTAGACAACAATGAAGCGTAGGTGGGAGAAGTTCGTGCAATATGCATGCAAAGATGTATGATTCTAATAATGCATCTAAATGAAAGCTCTTAGATCAGAAGTTGTTCTGATACCACTTAATGTAGCCGCAAGTGCTGTTGCAGCGCTACAGCCACTTTACTATAGGAATGCAGTGGGAAGAGAACTTTAAAGGACAATACGATCCTAGATTTTGAATCTGAATTTGATAAGATCTTTGAACTTAAAAGGCCAGCGAAATAAAGCAAATTTTAGCAGCAATATAATCTAGACTTTGATTAGCAACAACCATGAGAACTAAAATGAAAGGTCAACAATCGAGTTCAATACACCAACACCAAGTACAGATAATAGTCCCAAAAAAACATCCAGGAATCGAATCTTCCAAGCTTAAGTATTAAAAAAATGGACAGATTTTGATGGAAGGTTAAGAAGGTAATAGATTACGACGGTTACATGAAATGTTGATTACCTTGGATGAGAAGACAGATCGGTGAGATTCAATATTGCAACCGGTTCATCAGATGTGGGATATCCACGATGCTGAAAGGCAAAGAGAATTCGGAAGTAGTAGAGAGATCGAGCCGAGTGTGAGGAAAAAGCGACCACGAATCAAAAGATAGAGGGAAAGCCGTATATAGAGCGAGGCAGATTTAGGATCCAATATTTATAACCTTTCTTCTTTCTTCCTTTTTTCTTTTGATCAGTCCAAAATACCATTTTTCTCCTCTTTCCTCTTTTATTCTCCTTCTCTTTCTTTCCCTCCTCTCTAATAAAGATAAATCTGTTAGAGAATTATGGTTCGTCTTTTTTCTTCCCTTTTTCTTTCTTTCCTTCTCTAATAAAAGATAATTCCATTGGAGAATCATGTGGCCCCCACAAATCTAGATTGGAATCTCCATTTGGCTAAAATAAACAAAAGATTGGTTCGGATTTCGATCAACCTATCCAATCTTTTTCAAAATAATTAAACTGAATTGAATCAAACACCACAAATAAATAAATTAAAATAATGACTTGACGAATAAAATAAATAATGGCTTAATACACTACATCAATATCCTACAAACTCAATGTCATGTTTCTTTGTTATCCTTTGAAGCAAAATCTCTTGATATTATTGGTCTCGGATCTTGCCATGCCACTACCTGATTCTCTTAATATCATCCAGGAACATCGACAGTTTTGTGACTCATAAGGCCCATGCTTTTGCTTCAATGATAACTAGCACAAAGTTATACATAATCTTTTACTTATAGAACAACCACCACATGTTAATACTAAGCATGATCTATGTTAAAATATCTACCCTAAGAAGAAAAACAAGGGAGAAAGAGAGCAAATGGATTTTATTATCTTTGTTTCAATTCCATTCAATACATCTTAGAGATTATTTATACTAGCGTACAGACTCCATAGAAGGAAATAATAACCGATACAAAATCATACTAATAAAGGAAATGATACAGAATAATGTGAACAGAAAAAATGTTATGAGGTCACATCAACAAAGAAAATATTATGAATTGTCATATGATCCCTAAAATCATATGATCACCTATAATAATGTGATCACGTAAATTATTCCAATACCCCTCAAACTTGAGGCCATATTATAAGTGCCCACTTAAGTTTGAAAATTAGATCATGAATATACTCAGAAGCTAACATGATAAACTAACGTGTCTGCTGGTGTGGCTGATTTAGATAATGTGACTGTAAGAAGCAGTCCCAGTAAGGCCGATGCTTAAAGAGAAGGCAATCGAAAGCCGATGATTCTTGCAGACAAAATACCACAAAAGAAGACCAACGTTCAAAGAAAAGGCAGCCGAAGGCCAATGATCCTTGCAGACAAAAATGCCACAGAAGAAAGATCGGCGCTCAAAAATAAGGCAATCGAAGATCGATGATCCTCGCAAATAAAATGTCATATAAAAGAAGGTTGGTGCTCTAAGAGAAGGCAACCGAAAGCCAATGATGGAGAGATTTGCTGAGCGATGATAAGAATAGACAATCGAAGATCTGAAGCTGAGAAAAACAGTGGAGAACAGTCGCAGATTCATCTAAAATAAAGATTTTTAAATCTTAATCTACATAAAAATGACAATCTACAAATCTACTAAAGAATAGAAGATCTGCAAGCAAACAAAGATTGATAGATCGGCAACGATGGCCATAGCAAAGGCGGAAAAGATGATCGTGGCATATTAGATGATCGGTGGCTCTGATACCATATTAAAATATTTACCGAAGAAAAGTAAGAGAGAGAGCAAATAGATTTTATTATTTCTGTTTCAATTTTATTCAATACATCTTAGAGATTATTTATACTAGTGTACATTCTCCATAAAGAAAATAATAACAATTGATACAAAATCATACTAATAAAGCAAATAATACAGAATAATGTTAACAAAGAAAATATTAAGAGATCATATCAACAAAAAAAATATTATGGGCTGTCACATGATCTCTAAAATCATGCAATCACCTATAATCATGTGATCACGTAAAATTATTCTGACAATCTATAACATCAATGTCACAGGAAAATGTAAGTTCATCAAAACAACCTGATTGCTCCTAAAATTTAATATTTTATTGACATATTATATAGCACTAGGGCTTTAACCTTTCAAATCATTTTCAATTGGACCTTTATACACACCAACCCCCTGAATATGTGATCCTTGCAAGAAAATTACTTGCATGGAGTCCAGATTTGATAATTTCTAGCCCATGAAGCATGGACCCAAAATATGAGATATGGATACGGAAAATGTAAAATAACATCATCCATACTTTATAGGTACAAATGCATACATATAAAAAGGAATCCGTAAAACACAATAGGCTATTAAAAAAACATAATCCCTACATAATATGATAACAACTCCAAGTTCATCATCTAGTCATCATTAAGATCTATAAACCCCAATTCATATTTCACATTTCAATATTCAAAATCATAGAGTCCAAAATAGACCATTCAATATCAAAAGATCCACATTAAACAAAGAAAGAAAATGTGTTCCCCTTATTATTATAGATATCAAGAAAATATACCAATATACCTATGACATATCTGAAGCAAGGTTTACCGTCTCGATATTGGATCCCGTACTGGTACCATCCTGCTACAGTGTCAATACATGGTACAGTAGAAACTGCAAGGCATACTGAGTTTTCGTACAGTACGAGACGCATATTATTTTGGTATCGGTGGTACGTCCAATACGACGAACCTTAATCTAGAGTTTATTAATTTCTAAAAGATAGGACACTTGACACAAATATTGAACACATTTAGGAGGTGTCTGACAAGTATTGGCATCCGATATGCATTTGATACGGAAATGGCATGTGACTTGGAGTATATTTGCTTCCTAGTTTCTAGCAATAACCAATTTATCCATATGTAATCTTAATTATTGCCACCCTTCCTCATCCTATAGCTAACATATAAACCAAGGTTCACCATCTCAATATTGTATCCTATATCGGTACCATCCTATTATAGGTCAGTACACCCTGTACAATGCCTAGTTTAGCATATCAAGTGTTGGTATGCCCCCCGTACCACATACTAGTTTAGTACTACTGTACTAATATAGTATGGTACGAGTGGTATGCATTGTAGACTATTTCCTAATCATTTAAGACCAATATATTATCCAAATCATTGTAAGATGCACATTTAGCTTTAAATCCTTTTAGTTCAAATATCTTTAGTTCAAATATAAATCTTACAAGCCCATCTAATTTTCTTCTACTTCTTACTTTCTTTTTTGGCTGTTCCACAAAGCAAGATATCTTTGTATTAACCGCTTTCAGGCTTACCGCTGCCACCACCATAGTTGTCAATTTAAGTGTCACACAACTGCAGATTATCTAAGAACTTCTACAGCAACCTTCTTCTACCATTTGCTGTTTGATCATTTGTTATACTTGGTGGAGTCTTCAACTCATACCCCAGCTAAAAAACACCAAAGTAGAAAAATAAGTGAAAGGAGACATGACAATCAGCTGATATTCCTTGATGTTAAACAGGCCAAATCTTTTTTTCCCAAGCTTATATAAGCAGACCAGATGTACAAATCTGATCAGTTGGCCTTTTGCAGTCATAGTGTCATATATTCTTGTATCGCATAGAAAGTTTTCATCATAACTGTATACATCTTTAAAGTTTTCATTGACTTGCTTATACAATTGATAAAACAAGCTAACAGCGTCTAAAAAGAGAAGCAATCATAGTTTAAGGGAAAGACTGCTTCAGAAAATGAGAGGAATGGGACATTGTTAACAATTCGAAAAATAAATTATAACAAATTTCAGAATGAAAAGATGATCTGAAAGGTAGTTACCTCCATCGAGAAATTGTCTATCCTGTATGGCATGAAGCCAGTCTTGTCATCCGATAAAGAATCAGCTGTGTCACATTATTTCTATCAGAATTCTTGATGAGGTTTTCATCACTGATGGCCAAATCAGCATTTTGTACTTCAACTCGAACCATGTTTGATGCACCAGAAACATAATTTCGCATTTTCACTTGAGCATCTCCAAGGCAATCAGGAACGAAGCTGCCTGACCATTGCCATCCTGGTTCACTGAACCGAATGGAAACAAGCAATTCTCTGCAACAACTTTATGCTAGTGAATAGAAAGTTGATTGAAGAATATAATTGTTCTGGTATGAGGTACAGATAATCAGAAAACTGAGATTTGAGACCAAAATCCCAACAAAATCGTCTTAATCTAAAAATCTAAGCAAAATTAAATTCAAGAATATGTAGGCAACATGTATAAATATGGGACAGGAAATATATAGAACCACAGAAACAATGAGCTCTGACATAGTTCTTTAAACAGTGAAAGATTTTTTTTTTTTAAAAATCATTAGTGACATATCAGCACAATCATGAAGAGTAAATAATGTTGTGCAATTTCAAATTTGCTTGAATCCACCATGGAAAACTTGAATTCTGACATAATTCTCTAAACAGTGAAAGATGGAAGAAAGTTCATTTGTGACATATCAGCACCATCATGAAGAGTAAATAATCTATATGTGATTTCATATTTGCTTGAATCGTATAGATATTGAAATTAAGAAACCACGAGGCAAGGTTTGAAGTATAGCAACTCAGGCCTTGCACATTATGTTGACCCAAATAAGGATGAAATTCAAGCAACGTTCTTTGAGAAAAAATGGAAGACTGTTGTAAATGTTTTCCTCTCCTTTGCATAATTATAAATGTCAAGGAAATGAAAAGATCAAATAAGATTTAAGCTAAACATAGCCTTTACCAAATAATCCAGCGCAATGGAGGCTTAATTGCTTATTTATGGAGGGTAAGGGACATCATCAAAACAAATTCTTAAATGACAAAGTACTAGGGTAATGACCTTCATGAAATGTAAATTGCGATAAATAATGCTACCAAAGATGAGGAATCAAGAGAAGATATTATGATAACACAGGATCTATTACCTTCACATAACTTGTAATTTAGATTACTTGACTTATGAAAGCATTCTTCTACAGAATCTTATGACTGTTATTGAGAAAGCAGTACAGTTTAAATAGTAATTCTCATAAACCAAACTCTAAACATCATGGTCAATGCATAATGCCAAATATTATAATCCAACAGCATAACATATCAAATATCATGTTCCTTGCCGTTGAAAGGCTTCATTAGTACTTGTGGCAATAAATGACCAATGTGATGTGGCATGATCCAATTCAGCCAGCTCATCATTCATGTGGCGACCCAGAAGCCCCTAAAAATTCTCGAGGAATTCTGGTCAGGCCCCCAAGCCAACCTGACAACTCAAATGAGCAGACTAGGAACAACTGACCTGCAGAGCTGAAGTCTCTCAGCTTAGCCAGATGACCTAGACAACCAACCCGAGCCAAGAGAAACTACTTCGCGAAGGTAACCTGATTCCTTCAGCTAGGTGCGCATGTGGCTTCCACAATTCCGTCATGTGTTAAGTGGTTGCAACACGTCCCTGGGTTGTTATGCCACATCAATGGTTTATTACAGCATGACCCCGAGTTTGTTGGGATCCAATCCACTGAATATCAAGATTCCAACCATAAAAAGACTCAAAAGGTCCTCCATAGAAGATGAATGCTCCACTACTCTCTGATACCAACATGATTATCCTTTTCTTCTTCTTCCTTTCCACCAGGAAATCCTCTCTAACTTAAGCATCGAAAGGCCTTGCCAGAGCCAATTTAATGAGCTCTCTAACCTTTACCTATTGCCTTGAAGGTCCATAGAGGCAGTCCACATCGGCATCTTAGGATTGGCAGCAATAAATAAGCACCATTTGTGGGAATGAAAGAAGGAAAGCTACGAAGCTGAGAAGAACAACCACCAAGGACTCCCAAAGGTCTCCGCCTCGACCAGTTGCAGAGGCTGCCAACACCAGATAGCATGACCTGCTTGTCAGCAGGTACAAGCTCACATGACAACGATACAAGACTTGCAACAATGAGTTGGCCCTCCTCCAGTAAGTTAGCTGGACCATCGAGAAGTTCTTGCCCAAGGCACTAGCCATCTTCATGCCAAAGGTCAGGGGTGGGGGGGCGTGGGGGTGCCCAAAAGTGAGGTCACTTTCATTCTCCATCTGGAGGCTGCTCTAGCTATGACGATTTCTCTCTATGTCAACTATGAAGAGTCCGGCGCAAGACTGACGTTGACCATAAGATAGAGGAGATGAGCAACCAAATCAAAGCCCTACAAGATCAGAGGGTCAGAGCAGGGACGATTTTGAGATGATGAATGAACCTCCCTTCACCTTCACCAAGGAGATTATGGAGGAGCTCCGGTTGAAGGAGTTCAAAATACCTCAATTTGGGCTCTATGATGGTACCACAAACCCGATGGACCATCTCGAGAGCTTCAAAGCTCTCATGCTATTGCAAGAAGCTTCAAAAGCCATGATGTGCCGAGATTTTCCAGCCACACTTGAAAAGGCGGCTCTCATACTCGAGCCTCCTACCAGTCTCATTCAATCTTTTTGACCAGCTCAGTCGTTAGGTCACCAATCACTTCAATAGCAGAAGGTGAAGGAAACTTCGACCAGCTTGCTTGCCGTCAAATAGAAAAAAGATAAACCCCTCTAAAACTACATTAGTTGGCTCAATGCCGATGCACTGGAGATGCGCGAGCTAGATCACTCCATCATGATAGCTGCAGTGATGAAAAAGGCTGAAAACTCACACTTCAGCTTCTCCTTAGAAAAAGCCTCTAAAGGACTTGGCTGTGCTTTTGACTCGAACGAATAAATACATCAATGCCGAAGAGACTATTGCTACTCGAAAAGAAGCAACAAGAAAAGGAGGCAATAAGCACAAGGATTATGAGAAAATGACCTAAGCAGAAAATGCAGCAGAGAAGAATAGAGCATAGTACAATCTTGGAGTCCATCTCGGAGGTTTGAGGGGTATACTCCTCTTAATGCTCCAAGACTCAAATTCAGATGAAGATTCAATATCGAGACTACCTGTGCTGGCATCGAAAGCCCTCTGATATAAATGGCTTCAAATAAAAGACGAGATTTAAGGCCTCGTCCGATGCAGATACCTCGATCGATATGTGGGCAATCATCGAAGCTCAAGTCGAGATAGGCAAACCCTTGAAAAGCGGAAAAATAATCAGCTGCTTTCCGGGATGACTACCACTACCTCTGGAGGTCTTGCTACTGGCAGTCCAAAGTCCAAACCTTCAACCTAAGGCAGTGCTGATCGCACTTTGTCGAGTTGGGAGCACCCATGTTAAGCAGCTAAACCCAAGAAGTTCATCCCCTAGCAACAGTAGTGTGTAAATCAGTAAGAATCATAATTCTGAATCTTTATATTTCTTATGCTAATCATCAATAGAATTGAATTTTAATTTCTACCCAAGGGATTAATGCATCATAGGTCGTATTAATCCATGGAAGCTAACAGCCTTGAAGGATCGTTCCATCCAGAAAATTCCTAGCTCAACCAAGAAGGCACACTTGATCTAATCCCTTGAAGTTTGCCCCAAAAAAAGACCTCTATTAGCTCCCAAGGTTCGAGCAAGCTTGCTAGCCCTTATACTCATCCTCATATATTCTCAGGACCTATTGTCCCCAAGATTCACACAGACCTGCTAGCCCTTGTACTCACCACACGCTTATTCTCAAGCCCGTCGGACTCCAAGTAGGCCCACTAGCTCTGATACTCGTCCTCATGTGTTCTTAAGACCTATCAACCATCAAAGTTTGAGCAAGCCCATGGGTCCTTAGACTCATCCTCGTGTATTCTCAAGGCCCATCAGCCCCAAGGTTCAAGCAGGCCTGATGACCCTTGTACTTATCCTCGTGTATTCTCAAAGCTCATCGAACCCAAGGTTCAAGCAGGCCCGCTAGCCCCTACACTCATCCTTGAGTATTCTCAAGGCTCGTTGGCCTTCAAGGTTCAAGCAGACCCACTGGCCCTTATACTTGTCCTCAATTAGGTATTCTCTTTCTATCAAGGCTCATGAAAGATTATAATCCACTCCGACAAGGCGAAATCCAATATGCGCCAATGATATTTGTGCCAACCACAAGCACTCCATGGAACTCTGGCCTTTTATCTAATACATTCATAAGACATTTCAGCTTATTCTCTTAAGCATTATAGCCGCAATGGGATTCCATTCATATTTCAACCAATCTCTAAGAGGCATTATTATTATATTCCTAAAGCACTTATGGCTACCTCACCTGATTTCTACTTCAGCTCAATTGTCTTGCCATGATCCCGTCTAATTATGATCTCATGGTATTATCTTCATCTCAACTAGCTGCTAAAGGCTTTATGATATTATGGCCTCGTTTCAAAATATTCAATCGACCTCGGAAACTTATATTTCTGGCCTAATCCAGCCCACCTCGACATCGTTGGGATGACCTCGAGCAAACAATTCAAACAAGCAAAGAAAGGTATGCATGAAAGTAATTTCACTTCATTAATGTGTGATTGCATAGCAGGTCAAAGACCAAACTAGACTACACTATGAGAGAAAGAGGTCTAGACTAGCTGAGCTCCAATTCTACAAGGCCGATGACTCCGAAAAGATCATCCGGATTAGGAGACCACCTTCATCTCCTCCCGCACCTCTACAATGGTGCCAAGAAATGCAACAAGGTCCACAAAAGCCCATTGCTGGGGGGCTCAGTGGCTCCCCAACCTTTCCATCACCATCCGGTCCCTGACCAAATCACTACTATCTGCGGCTAGGTTGAGACCGCAGAAGTCGGCCTAGGGAAGAGGTTCGACACTTGGCTTTGGCATTCATCGAAGCCCTCCATGAAGGAATCAATCACAGTGTGGGTGAGCCATGCATAATAGCGCCTCAATGCCTTGAACTTCTTCATGGCTCGAGAAACCCTCTTCTCAGCCTGAGCAAACCGGAACCAAGCAACCTTAAGCTTTTCCTCTGCCACAGCAGCCCATAGTAGGGCCGGCTTGGTCTAATCCTTTTCAACCGCCAACCCACTCTTAAGGGATCCAACTTTGCCCTCCGCCTTGACAGCCTTCTCCCTAGCCTGTAGCAAGGCTAGTTGAAGCATCTCTAAGCGGTATTGAAGACATCCTTCCTCCAGAGAGTCCATCTTGCAAAGTAGAAAAAGAAGGATCAGCGAGAAGGCCATCTTCCTCAGAGAAAAGAGAGGAGAAACGCAATAGAACCACCACCGAAGGTTGATACAAAATAATTCGGCGACAAATTCTGCAAAGATCTCTCTCAGAGGGACAAAAAGGGTGCTCTAAACCTCCCCAAATGTGGCAGATTTGCAAGAGCCTCCACCCTCTTTATAAAGCTTGGAACAGCCTGGATTAGTTCGTTTGAACATCTACCCATTCAGATCAACAAATGCATTTCCCATTCACACCTCTGAATGGTCAACGATGCCTTGGGAGGCAAGAGCGTCAGGGCTCATCCTTCAAAGGAGCACCACCCAGGAGTTATTACCCTCTTTAAAGCAGCACAGAGTCTAGCAAGGTGGTTACTTCGCCAAACCAAAGGAATGCTTTGGACTCAGAAGTAGGGGACCAATGTTGTGGCAACAAATTACAAAGATAATGTGGCTTGATCCAATTCATCCCACTCATCATTCATGTAGCGACCTAGATGCCCCTTAGAAATTCTCTGAGACATTCTGGTTAGGCCTCCCGAGCCAACTTGGCAACCAGGACAAGTAGACCAAAAGCAGCCAACCTGCAGACCCAAAGTCTTGCAACTCAACCAAGCAACCTCAACGACTAACCCGAGCTGAGTAGAACTACTTCACGGCAGAGGCAACCCTATCCTTTCACTTGGATGCACACATGGCTTCAGTAATTCCATGACATCTTAAGCAAATGCGGCATGTCCCGAGTTGTTACGCCATGTCAGTAGTTTGTTACAGCATGATCCAAGTTTGTTGGAATACGATCCACTAAAGATGCAGGATCTTAACTATAAAAAGGCCCGAAAGATCCTCCATAGAAGGTGAATCCTCCACTACTCTCTAGTTCCAGCATTGTTATCCTTTATCTTCTTTCTCCCCACCAAAAGGTCTTCTCTGACTTAAGCATCGACAAGCCCAGCTAGAGCCAATCCAGTGATCTATTTGACCCTTGCCTGTTGCTTTGCAGGTCCACGAAGACGGTCTGCGTCGGCATTCTCGGATCGGCAGCAACAGTAAGGATAATTAATAATGGATGAACTAATATAAAACTTTGTAGCATTATTAAGATTGTCCAATTTTCAAGGGTTTCTTCACAATTTTTGTTTACTAGCAACTTCATAACAGGTAGCAATTACTTCTGCCGTAGTAAAAAGTGCCCATTTCCCAGTGTGACCTGAAACCTGATTGAGACTGATATTCAAATGTTGGGAAAACATTAGCATAAATATGTATATTGTACTCAAGAAATTTACAAAATGAAAAATAAAAGGAACTGAAAAACCTCTACCAAAGACATCCATGAACAACTAAAGTATGAAAAGAAATATCAAACAGAAAATAGATTATGTTCTACTAGAGAGAAATAGATAACGACCTTGTTGTGTCAGACCAGTGAAGATGAGAATGTTGTCCAACACCCAAATGATGAAGCATTTTTGTTCCTTTCTGTCTATAGCACAAGTCCTTGTTGGATGCATTACAGATGACATATCTGCAAAACATGAAGAATCCATGTTAATAGATGTATGTTAAGCTAGTCTAAATGCACTACAAATGACACATCAGCAGAAGATGAAAAATCCTAACCTAGTCCAAACAAACACATTACAAACAACCTATCTGCAGAAGAAGAAAAGTTCATGTTAACAGATGTATGTTATGCTAGTTTAAACCCAGGACTGAAATGTTGCAATGTAGCTGCTGTTATGCATTGTACCACACCAAGGCCAGTATGAGAAGGGCCTTTATGCCCTGAATCAGCAGAACCAAACCTAACTGCCCACACTGGGTTGAATTTGGACCGATCAAACATGCATGACCCACAAACCAGACCAAACTGAGTCGTGCCAGTGTCACTTAGGATGATCACTTAATTGGTTTATTAGCTTGTTTACACCATTTCAAGACCAAAACAAGCTAATGGAGAAGCGAGAAGATATCAGAATTCATTTTCTATGAGATTCAAGCAAGGGCCATCAAGTTGTTGGTCTAGAATGGCATTCTCGGTAGGTAAATGACCTCTCTCACCTCTTTTAATTCTTAGGAATTTAAAATAACTAGTATTAAAATTAGTAAAGCAAGAGGGCTTTATGATGTTGGTGGATTTGACAATCCTTGGTCACCAGATTCATGCTCAAAATAGCATTTCAATAAACACAACCCGAAAGCTAGGGGCTTTATGATGTTTGAGGATCTGACAATCCTTGGTAACCAGATTCATGCTCAAAATAGATTTCAATAAACACAACCCGAAACCTAATTTAATTTCAATAGTCAAATTTAACATATATGCTTTAAATATATCTTTCATTCCAAGTTATGTGAGTTATATCATAAACATACAAGACAAAAACTTCAGCACGCACGAAGGTCATGACTAGGGAGATTAAATCAATACTCTCTTACCATCTTTTCTAGCAAAATAATACCATTAAGATGATAAGACATAAGAAAGAAAACAATTTCAGAGGCCCAAACAAGCCATACCAGGGGTGTGTAAATCATGTCAAAGTATATCTATCGATACCATCTGCGGCCACGATTAGTTATATGACATGTATTGTACCCATATTTGGTAAAAACAGGCATTAAAAATGAACTAGAAGTATTCAATAACAAAAAAAAGAATTTGATCTAGAATGGCGTGCAGAAATTAAACAAAATACATGAAAAATAAACTGGCCAGCAGTGGATCAAGTTGCTTATCCGTGAAAATAGAGCCCCTGATGCCTCCCTATGTAAGGAGCTAGCAGCATTGGCAACTTTGAAGATATAATGACCCTTCAGCTTGCAATGATCTCCTCTATGTGCATGGCAACAGGGGGTAGTGGAACTAATACTCTAAGTCTTTAGGTTTGTGATGAAAGGAAGAAATGAATTATTATTATATCTTTACACCTCAACAGTCTGGATACAGATTTTCTCCATCCAACCCCACCTCTCACAATGTGCCCCAGAAACATCTCTACAGCCCTCCAACATTAAAAAACCACCAACTCCTTTGTGAAACATAAGAACTGAAAAAAAAACAAAGTTTTGAAGCTTTAGGAATTTGAGATTTATATTTCTCTTCACTCCAAGTTGCCCACCAACATACATTAGATTTTATTGTTCCATTTCTGTAATTATGATAGCATAGCAACCCTTAAGTTACTTGATATTTGAACCATGTTTAGCTTAATAGAACATCTTCTAAGAATATCAAGGCAAACATTAAATTTGAGAGAGTACCAAAATTATATACAAGTAAAAATTTATCAAAATTATTGTCATCTCATCACTATCAATGGCCCTAAATATTACTTCAAAAATTACCTTGGTTGGAAAGTAATAGCCCTTGTCCTCCCTGATAGTTCTCCAGCAACAGGTATTGATATAGCAGAAATTAAGAAAGCACCAGAGGCATCTGGTTGAGGGATAGTCACATTTGTTGAGCCACTTGCTGGGACAAGAGGGAATGGATTTGACCAAATTGGTCTACTGCTATTTTCAGATTTGTTCTGCGGTAAAGATGCACTCAATCTAACTGAAAGTTCAGTAACAGGAATATGACCACAAGGAGCATACATGTACGCCTTTGCCCTTCCGTTCACTACATTTTGCACAAAGGGAGCACCATCTCCAATCTTTCTCAATGAACAAACTGGATCTCTTGAAATTCCACTGTCAGTCAAACTGTAGTGAGAAGCTTCTATACCATCTGTGGAATTCCCATAAGAAAGTTTAGATGGGAAATGGCTGGTTAAAGGCCTATATGAGTACATATTGTAATTCTCTTGTGCAGATATAGTAAAGTTTTTAATGAGTTCACAGAGTTATCAATATCCACAGGACCAGCAGATGACTCTATCTCAGAAGATAGAAAGGCGAGGCCATGCTCCTCAGATGAAAGTTGTCTATGCCCAACCACATAGTAATTTGAAGGAATAACTAAGGCACTTCCATTTCTTTCATGGGAACTGTCCACAATTGTAAGCAACAAACCCGTGCAATTATACAGCAAATATGGAACAGATAGGCATATCTCGCGTGCACCACAGAATGCGTCCATAGACTTGTCTAGTGTCACATATATAGGACCTAAGATGATAAATAAGATGTTAGCCTTTTTTATAAACATTGAATTCTATGAAATTTAACAACACGATATGGAAAAGCTTACCACTACAAGTATTATTAGAATAGAAGGTCAGAGTCTCGGATAAAGAGAATTTGGAGCCATTTAACTTGGCCAAAGCAGAAAATGATTCTGCACGAGGAAATTTGGAGCTGATAGGCCTGAATCCTTGTATAGAAAATGTGATTCCCAGATCATGTGCTGAATCAACAATGAAAAGAGAAGCAGTATCAACCTGAAAATTGCATGATAAAACCAGATTTAGACATCAAAAATGAAATTCACAGCTTGTGGAACCAAAATAGTTGTTAAAATCATTTAGTAACAGGTTAGAGAGCAAAACCTCTGAAAGAGAAATGGAATGCTTATTTCCACCACTATCCACCATCAATGATAAGCATGTGGGAAGATAGTTTTTCACCAAGAAAGGAGTTGTCAAAATCACATGGCGTATATGACGTTTCTTTGTAAAATTTGACTCAAATATTCTTGGACCATTATCTTTTACAGTTGGTTGCTCAGTCCCACAAATATTAAGTGATGAGCATTTTCTTGTAGCACCCGATGGAGACAAACTATAATCTTGAATCGATATGCAACAGCGAAATGGGTCACTGCTGGGATGTGAAGGATAGCACACAAATGATCTCATGAACCCAAGCCTATTTTCCGGTGAAAGCATATTTGATAGTGAATATGCTTCACTCCACAAATAATTAGTTCCAACTGGATGCCACCTAATATGTCCTGCCTCAGCCAAATGCAGCGGCAATGGAATCCCTTGGCCTGGAAATATCGGTCCGAGGATCTGAACCATCCAAGAAGAAAATAAGCTGACGATAGGGCAAAATAATATTTTACTTAACAGGCTCTTGAAGCAGAGAAATGTTGGCAATATTAGAATTGCAAAATTAGAAAATTCCAATAAAATTATCTAAAATCATAGATTTAAGTGGGAATTCACTAATTTAATAAGACATGAAAATATTCAGAGAACTGCTCAAAATGTACATCATAAGAATAACAGCTACCTCTCTGAATAAATTATTTTGATATTTTTAAGAAAGATCACAAAAGAAATACAAAGAAAATATCTCTTGATAACCAAGCTTAGTATTATCAGTAAGGTTACAAATCACATGTATACCTTTGAAGAAACACCAAAGGGGATATCAAATCGTAGCTCTAAGGGCACTGATGTTGCATTTAAGAGTATAACCTGTTGGAAACAAGCGTGAGGGCTCTGTTAGGAATACCGATGACAAATTACATGACTTTCAAAATCACATACTTACGGTGGAATACAATCGTATCATCTTGCTATAATGCTGCATAGAAACCTCAAAGACCACAGGAACAACTAATCCATTGTTCTGATCACTTCTATATCGTTCGTCATTTTTTTGACCATGTTCTGGGATATCACTACCTCTGTCTGCTTCTGTAAAAGCTGACTGCTTACTTTGAGAGAAATTTACCTCAAAGTAGCTAATGCCCACAAGGTCCATCGACATTGGTCGGGAAGGACCAGAAGTTCCATCAAATTGAATGGAGATCATATGATGTGCCACAGCACTAATCTTTTTCTCGATAAGTCTTTCGGAGGAATAAGTCCTATGTTGAAAAAAATGTTCATCAAGAGTTGGTTCAACATAAATTGGAACTGAAAAACCTGGTTGAATAGTATTCCTGTCTTTATTTGGAAAACTGTCCACATTTCCTGTATTAACAGGACCTCGGAATACATGAAATGTTAATGGCAAGGATGTATCATTGCAGAGAATGTAAGGGGCATATCTTCTGGTATGTATTTCACCGGTGTTTTGAAATCCAGAGATTTCCTGATTTCCTGGAAACTCATCTGCTCCATTCTGATTCAAAGCATCCTTGATCATTTGATTTAATCTAAAAATGGCCTGCAAAAGATAGCAAATCAGCAAAAAGGATGAACAAGAACAGAGAGACAAATACTTTAGCTTAGTTGTAGGTTCCAACCACAAGGCAAGACAGAAACATGTCATAGCAAATTCTTCTCAGAGATCCTGGGTATTTGTGCCATAACAGGAACAAACTGTATTGCAGTACTGCACTATAGGTTCTTGGCCTTTCAGATAAGATAAAGTTTTGCAGTAATGCACTGTTAGTTCATAAAAACTACAGATAAGTTTCTCTATTTTTATGTACCACTACCCATTTCAGAAATTTTGTGCTTAATAAACAACCACTTGAGAATCAATAACACGTACATCTAAATCTTTTATGGAGTAATCAAAAGCAAAAATTAATAGCTTGAAAGAGTTACAAAATTATACCTCAATCAAAGGTTCTGTTATGTTCAAATTGAGCTGATTTGTTGATTTCAGATACACATCTGTAATTGTTGATGCATCCAGGAGGGCATGCCCAGCATATTTTCTTATTAATTTTACTTGAAAGCTCCATGGCTCTATAAAAGGTTCCCACATAACCTGCAAATATGGAGTTTTTGTCAAGAGTGGAGAAAAGAATAAAACTTTAGCATAACTCACAATATACCTTGTCGATGTTATTGTAGTTAACCACGAGATCTGCATCAGCTAAACCTTCCAAGACATCTTCCATTCTCCTGAATTCAACTAGTATATTCTTCATCAAAGTCTCCAGGATTGGTCCATGACAGCTCCACTGCAGAGGAAGAAATGAGCAGCTTAGATCAAAAGCTGAAGACACTACTATTTAGCAAGCATAATCTATAGATATCAGCATGGAAAGCATATCTAATATGTCTAACAGAAAGGCTTGGTAGTATCTGCATTCTGCATATCAAAAGCTTATTGCCACATAAATGTTTGAAGTTCTTGATTTCATATGGTCCATTGGTATTCCAGACCCCAAGGACAAGATCCAGATTTTCACCTGCACCAGCGATCCAAGGGCCAAAACTTGTACAGGATGCATTATCCATTTCACAACAAACATAGAAAAGACATAAATAAACAAGTATAAATAAAGAAACTTGAGATGGATGCATCATGGGTTTGCCATGCCGCCTTGTACCATCCAGTATAAGGCATACTATACCGTACCAGTATTAAACCAACACTATCATACCGTACCAAACTACGTACCGACGGTAGCACATGGCATATTGTACCATACCAATACCGAACCGACACTACCATGTTGTACCTAACCGCATACCGACACTATGATAGGATGGTACCGATACGGGCTTTAGTACCGAGACAACGAACCTTGGATGCATGGTTTTGTTGTACTAACCGAAAGTCAAACACGTGGTAATGATGGAAACACTCAATGCAGCAGCTATAAATAAAATTAAAAAAAAACGATTATAGTTTGAAGTGAATAGGAATGAAAACTAAAGGAACTTCAGGTTAAATTATTCTATGTTGTATAAACCCATTTAAAACATGCCACCATATTATATAACCGACCACATGTATAACAAAGATGCCTTAAGCACTAAGGGAAAGCAATAATAAAGAAACTAAGCTTCTAGCTTCAGGCAACTAGATTCCCTCTTTGAGTTGCTAATTTGCTTCGTACTTTATCATCAAATAACTTCAGTTGAATTCTAGTTCAGCTTAAGTAGAGTACTTGACTGAACCAATAGGAAACCTATACTGGGTAGACCCCTCGTACTGACACTAGGTACCGCACTTCCAACTGGCACTCAGTATAACCACATCAGCTGGGCACTGGCACAAGCTCCAATACAATGTATGGTCCAAGCTACTACAATCATGCTCAAGGAACAAAGAAACATGGTGAGGAAAGAAAAGGTGAAGTCAATGATGGACTCTGTTCTATATTCATTACTTCATCCTCACCATTGTCACCATTGCATCATCATTTCACTACATCCACCTTCCTCGTTCTCCTTCCTGCTTTTGACAAGAAGTGGGAGAATCCAACCCCAACTCCTACCGTTTCCCTCTCGGCCTCTTCCTCTTCTTTCCTTTTTATATTTAGCCAAGTGCACTAATTTGGCAATATGTTAACGAACTCATAGGTGAAAGGACCCAAATTATTAACACATTCTAGGAATATCTTAAGTTTCTGATGCATGTCACATTGGCACAAATCTCCACCAAGACTATTTTTAGTTTTAGCTTTCACAGGTCAGGACATGTTCAAGTACTGCTGACCTGCAGTGGACTCGATCTTTCATGTTTTCCCCACATTCTCCTTTCAAATTATTCTTCTCAATTAACTTTCTTCTTTGTTTCCACTCCTCTTATTCCAGCACTATTTTTCATATTCTCACCTTTTCTTTTCCTTGTTCCTCAATATTATTACCACTTTCTTTGGTTCCTACTAGCAAACCACACACATGCAAATTAGATTATATTTAAATTACATTATATGTAAATTTGAAAGAGAATAGTAGGATTTCTCTCATATTCTTTTCCTTATGTCCTCACCCTTGAAAAGAGGGATCAGATTTGATTTGGGATTGAATTAGAGAGGAATAGAAGGTTTCAGAAACTTGCTTTGCAAAAACAGGGATTAGAATGCAACTGTTTTCTCTTTCCTCTTTCTAAGAGTCAAAATTTAGTTTTTTTACCTCTTCAAATTAGTGAAATTTAAGCAGCCGTAATTATTTAAACAGGAATTAGAATTTTAAATAGGAACGATTATGCATTATAGGTAAAGTCAAAGGGCATTTTCAGTAGAACAAATGACACAGAGGATCAGAACATAACGTTCTCCAAATCCAAAACTTTTATTCTAATTTTTTTCAATATAATATAGATACAATCAACAGTAGAACATAACAGATCTGAAGCTATTAAGATTTTAGGCCTAAATTTTAAAAAAAATAAATTTATCTCATTCTTTCATTTTTTACCTTCCCACAAAAATTCACCAGCCTAAACCATATATTCCTTGCACATTCAAATCATAGCATGTACCAATCAGTGTTACAGCTACCTATGCTTTCCATAAGTTTCCTGCTCAAATCTGACTTCAAACAGAGAGCTGTAGAAAACCCTAATCCTTTTTTCTAAACCAATTTTAGGATTTACATCAAACTGGAGAAGAGAAGGCACTAAGTTATATCACAACAATTTATAATGCTCACAAACTATGTGATGAGTTAATTTGGACTTTGGACATACAAGGTGTTGTCTGATTCAATTTTTAAATATCGAAGTTGAATATGTCCATGGCAAACAAACAAATTGTGGATTTTGTTATAAAGGATAAAATGTACACACAAAATGTTGAAGCATAAGTAATTCAAAGGGCCTTTAGAAGTTCTCACAATCTTATTAAGACTCCACACTCACCATGCAGTAAAATACACATCTAAGCAATTTGATCATGATTTCTTTTCATTAGCTAATTGATGATCAGACACCTGGTTTTGTTTGATGTATATCTCTTGTTCCTTACCCTTTAAACGTTATCAGCTTATACATATGCATGGTGAGGGTAAAAAGGAGTATGTATCTATCAAAGTATGTCTCCCAGCCTCACATGCAAATGCTGAGCCATGCAAGGATGTTTGTATTATACACAGTATGAACACTTTATGTTAATGTATGGGCTTTTCATTCAAGAATTTATAGGTGTTTAAGAATTGAATTAACATCAAAGATGAATTTTTCACGTAGGGAAACTAATTACCTACCAATAAATGATAATGCTCTAATATTGTATATTTACTTTTGGTTACATTGGTACTTGCTCAACAACAAGGTGGATAGGATAGTGAGCATACCTATCAATGCAATAAATGTAAGCAAGAACATGCCATACAGTGCAATGCTGCTATCATTAAGTAAATTATAAAATAGAGACATAACGGGAATCAATAGAAAGAAGAGGTTAAGAATTGAATTGATGTCCAAGATGACTCATTTCACATACGGAAACTAATTGCCTACCAATAAATGATAAAGTTTTAAATGTTAATATTATATATTTACTTTTTGGTTGCATTGGTACTTAACAACAAGATGAAGAGGATAGTGAGGATCATGGTTCGTCAAACCATTCCGAACCGGACAGTTCGGGGTATTCCAAGCCGTATTGGTGGCAAACCAAGATGGTTTGACCAAGCAAATTGGAACACCGGAGGGAGGGAAAGAGAGAGAGGGGAGGGAAAGAGGGGATGATGCCACCAGAGGCCGGCAATGGCCCGTTGAGATTGTCGGAGGGCCGCAGAGGGCTCCACGGCTTAATATCGCTCAATAGAGCGTTTAATCGAGAGAGAAATAAAGTGAGAATGACAGCACCGAAGGACGGTGCAGCCGGCGGTGAGACCGCTGGAGGGCGCCAGATGGCCATCGTGGCCACTGGGCGGCGGAAAACATATGGACGGAGCCGCGGCTACGAAACAGGGACGACCTTAAGTGAAGTTGGCAAATCCATTACCGACTTCACTATTTCAGGATTTTTTTAAAAATCCAGAAACAGTGAAGTCGGCAATGGGTGTGCCGGCTTCACCTTGGTCAGGATTTTTTTTAAAAACTCCGTGAAAAATGTGCAATTGCCCCTATTTTACGCCCGTGGTGCCACAAGCCGCGATTGCACTGTCCGATGGCAATGGTAGCTAACTGGAGGCCCTCCGGCAGCCTCACTAGAGGCTTCCCCTCCTTTTCTTCCTTGTCTCCACCTCTCTTTCTCTCTTGACCAAGAATTGGAGGAAGTGGAGGCCTTGGCAGCCCTCCGAGAGTGCCCACGACCCGCATATGGCCATCACTAGCATCTCCTCCAGCCACTCTCCCCCTTCTCCCTCCCCCTTCTCCCTCTTTTCCTCCTCCCCGGTTCCCTTCTTCTCCTCTGCGTTGGTTCGCATCAGTCTGATCCGGTACAGACCCATACCGACTCATACCACCAGCCGATCGACATGGGTTCCAATTCCGATTCCGCCTTCCTTGATGAGGATACCTTTCAAAGTAATAAATGTAAGCAAGAACATGCTATATAGTGCGATGCTATCATTAAGTAAATTATAAATTAGAGACATAATGGGAATCAATTAAAAGAAGGGGTGGAACGAAATCTAAAGAAACTTGAGCTAACATTGCCTTATTCTTTCTTTTATTGTATCCTATTAAGCAAACCATAGAAAACAAAATCCATGTATTACAATTTATAAATAAGGTCATTGAATTAACTTACATTGACTTATGCAAACACCAAGTGGATTTGTTATTTTGGATGTCCTTTTTGGCATGCCATTTTTAATAATGTGCTAAAATTACTGCTTCCTACCATGATGCCTAACTTAGCCCAACCTAGAGATGAAAATGATCTGAGTCGCTCATTAATTATGTAGATGAAGTATATTTTAGTCTTTTCAACTGAAGAATAATATATGACAAATGAATTATAATTCTTATCTTGAGTTCAAAACAAATTACATAATTAAATCATCCTTGTTGATTTGTTGGACCGCTGTCAACTACAGTTAATCTGGACAACATCTGCTAAACTACAACCTCAGTCAAAAATAATCATATCACAATAAGTGCATATAGAGAATGTCGATCGCAGTACCAAGAAAATATAAGAATTTCATGTTACAAGTATGGAATTTCATATAACTTCAACTTTGAAACTCTACAAAAAGCAGCATATCCAAGTAGTTTCTTAGTTGGAAGACATACCTTCCATCACTTAACAGCAAAAAGCCCTTCCGTAAATGAAGTTTCAAAGCAACATAATGGCGCGAAATACGGGAAGTTGTTTCTGGAATTTTAAAATGACTGCAACTCCAGAAATTGAAAATTTGATGTGAAAATCCCACATCTAAGGATTCAACTTGAACTTCAACAAAGATCTGCAACAATTCTCTATCCTTTTATATAAACTAGCCCAACTTCAACCTGGGATATATGTATAAATGGAATTGAAATAGCTTTATGGTTTTGAACCATCTCCAGCGTCACCTTCACCTTTTCCAAGTTACATGTCAATATCACATAGCTCTTACCTAAGGCCAATTCAGAATTTTTACTCTGAAACGTAAGCTTTACATGCTTGCAGTGGTTTGATTTAGAAGACAGTACACTCTCTGCCAATTTATGGTATGAGAACTCCTGAAAATAAAGTCCCTGCACTTGATTCCTTTCAGATTTTACAAAGTCTTCCTCCTTGTCCCAGATAGGCAAGTGCAGTGAAATTGTAATATTCTCAGACTTGATGGTCAAATTAACATCTTCCTGCATGCTATTTTTAGATGCAGAACCAGGTGAACAAAAGGGTCTGGAAGTATATGAGATCCAGATTGCACATTTGCATCTGATGACCATGATGTACTGGCAGAGTGCCTTGTATAAGAATAGAGAAGATCAATGATACTACTCCAGTCTGACAAATCTAACCAAATATCAAGAGAAGGTACAGCAACCACAAGTGCTGGTTCTCCCCTGCCAGAACCAGAGAAATTGATGCAAAGATTCGAAGAATTACAATTGTCGGAGACAAATGATACTAATGGAACATAGCTGCGGACGGAATGGAGAACTAGACATGGGATATCAACATCAATAGAATGTGGAATGTCATTTCTAAATATGGCAGATAAATTAAGTTGCATGTCTGCTTTTGCAATGATCTCCAAGGAACTAGCATCTTCTATCTTCAAGCAAGAGAACATTACTGAAAGTGCCTTGACACAAAATTTCATATTAACAATTGATTCATTTGAAATGTCAAGAAAACAGCATCATCCTCTTTAAGAGATTTCTTGAGTTTCAAAAACTGCAAGACATCAAAATTGTACATTTCAGATTCTTTGCCAACGGACGAAAACTGATCAAAAACACCAGCAGCTGCCTTAACTCCGGAAAAAAAGTTGTCATCTGCGTAAGACAGAATTATGTCAAAGACAGCTCAGAATCATGTCTAGCTCAAGCAGAGATTCTTTGTAAGAACTAAGAAGCATTCATGATTTCATCATACCTTCAGAGATCAACTTACAAACACCTGCTCTCATCATGATCAGAGTGGGCAAAGCAAATTGTTGGAAGAATACTTTGTTTATAGGGTATCCGAATCCACATATCAGCATCCAACTGTGCAATAAGAGGGATATTTCTCTTGGATGTATATTCATCAATCTTTAATGAGAAATTTGTATGATTCTCAAGCAATAACAGAGATAAATATGCACTTCTTCCAAATATATTGATAACATCAGTTTTATCAGCAACTGTACAGTCTGGAATCAAGCAATCAAAAGGAATGTCCTGAGCAGCATCTGCTGAATTACTCATAGGAATGAAACTACTGATTAACTGTGGAAATCCAAGTTGTAGACAGTAGTATGTATGGCTTTCCAAAGGTAAGATCAGAGTGGAATCAAGTATCTCAAATTTGTATATGAGATTGGCATGTACACTTTGAGCATTGTCTAAGTCCTCACTTCCAGTAGTGCAATGCTCATTTCCTTAGCAGTCCATTCAGGCAAAGAAAGTAACCAATCACTAAAGCAAGAATTCAGATGGTAATATGCAGCAAACATGCTGAATGCCAAAACTAATTTCAATTACAGGAAGCAATGTGTCCCTCTTTTCTTTCTTGCTCGAATATTCAGTACAGGAGTACAACTTGGTGAAGATGGCCCCAAAGTAGCTCATGGTTACTAATGGAAGACCAAGATGATGAAAGTATTAACCCCTCAACAGAAAATAGTAACTCCCAGTAGTCAGTGCCTTGACATGTTAAGGAAGATACAGATGCAGGCACGGTAACTGTTCCTAAGATGCAGGAAGAATCATGGAAGTGTGCCCGAACTCCATTTAGACTACAATGCAGAATAATTAAATTATCGTCGTAACAATTCTCAGAAAAATTAGTAGTGTCACTACTTGACAGTTTCATGATTGACCTCTTCCTGATATTTAATTTTAGCCCTCTGGGAGATTCTCTTTCCTTCACATATAAACACCTCAACTCAGATATATCACGCATGAGCGATCCTTCAATGCTGTTTAGAAAGCATGAATTTTTGAGAGATACAAAAGGAAATTGGTCGATAGGAATGCTGGCAGATCGTTCAGTACCATAATAGTTAGAGAAGCCAAACTCAGAAAGCTCAACTTCGGCCATGCTAATATTCTTATATTTATGGTTCTGTCTAAAGGATCTCTCAATATCACTAGTTGAAGAAGACTGCAAATTAAGTCTTTCAAAAAACTTGTGGAGCAAACCAGTAATTCTAGGACTGATATGAAGATCTATATCATTGACACACAGACAGCATTCATGGTGAACTATAAATTCATCTTGTCTAGTTTCATAATGCAACTGCAAGCAACCCTCTGCAGAAGAAGTGTCGCTACAGGCAACTCCTTGCAGTTTGCTACCAGAAACGTTTCTTGATGAGAACAATGTGCTTTTGTCAGATTCATCCTTGATGTTAAAGGTATCAGCTTTCAACATCTTCATAAGGATCCAAAATTCGATAGACTCTTGTAGAGCAAACCTGCCATTAGAATAAATAGGGTTACACACATTTTAAAATGCTAAATAAAGTAGTAAATTAAATGTTATATGTGAATGTATGGTAAAATAACACACCTGATGTCTATATCACCTCCAATAATAGAGACAATCGAACTACTGTCTGCATCATCTTCAAGGTCAACATGAAAATTCAACTTGTCCAACTTGACAGTCACAGAGAACTGAATGGAACAGGGATCATCTGGATTATCAATCTCAGCAGCATGTGGAACATCCCCTGCCACTGTAAATTTCTTTCTACCAGCATTTCATTTGCTCCAACAAGAGTACTATAAATTGCCTGAGAGAAGTGCATACCAATTGATGGCATGGTGCATTCAACCTGGAAAGCCAAAAGGCCAGGAAAGAATAAATAAAAGGAACATTTCTACCCTAAGGATTATACAAACATGAAATCAAATGGATAATCTAAAACCTTCAATAGGATATACGCATCAAAAAAAAACAAAACTGGACTGAGACAAAATTGATTGAACACTTCCAGCACATGGTTAAGCATCAATAATTTCATGTTACTGAAAAGTAATTAATTCCGTAACAACTTAATGTGCATATAATGCATTCCTAAAATCATGATCCTTGGATCAAGATGAACAATTGGAGTTTTGAGTCATACGGCCCATTAAGTTTCAAACCCACAAAAGGTGATCAAGCTGGAATTAATATCCATATAAATCAATTGATATGCTGCAATTTGCTTGTGCTAGAATAGGTTATCATCCTCATGCTAACCAAGGGTTGGTATGCCCATCAAGGTTTTAAATCTTGTGGGATGGAGCTGTCCCAGCTTTCCCATGGAATAGGATGCCTCCATCCCACCTAATCCCGATACTTGGGATAGGAGATACCCCAAGACATGCCAATCGGGAGGCTAGCACGATGACGAGATGGTCCTATCCAAACATTTAGGATGGTACCCCATCCCAGTCCCACTAAGATTTGAGTCCTTGATGCCCATACCATCTTCATATAGGTATTTTTTCAGGTGGAACCAGATAGCGCAAAAAAGAGCAATTGTAATACGGTGCAAGGACAACAAAGTAAACTATATGGATACTACCAGAACCTGGATGAGTGAAAACCATAATTTATATTTGCTCCTAGAAGCAATATATCTTTGTGTGTGTATATATGCACACGAAATTATAGCATTTTGCATAGGTATCACAAGACAGAACCAAGTGGCTGGCTGGTTGGCCGTTCACTGTTGAAGACTAAACAGACTTGCAATTTGGTCCAACCCGACCCTTTCAGCCATCTATGCTTTCTAGGAGTTGAATCTGCAGGATGTGTTTATGCTACAGTGTTGTATTCCTTAGAAAGCATCGCCCCATTTGACAACAACAACAACAACCCAAGTGTTCAACGTTCAAGTAATTGTACTAAATTTAGAAAGAATCTAGTTTAAGTATCGTCTCAGTCGAAGAACAAAATGGTGTGTACCTCCATCCATCTGTGCCAACCTGTATTGTTGCATATCAAGCTATATGTATGCACCTTTTTACAAGAAATTTTGGCAGGATAATCCATTATTTCGAGTGGAACACCAAGAATCCAAGATAGTCCCCATTTTCATAAAAATAAACTCAATCATCTAATTTGGTGGACTGGACAAAGATGTATTTCCATCCACACAATAGCTAACAACGTTGCCCATTATTTATGAGATGTCAAAAGTACCCTCAATCAATCCAATATACACATTTGATATATGTATCCTTCTCAGCCTTTCTTCCTTGTGTCGAAACCTTTGCCATCTGTTATTGTAGTGGCTGATGGAAGGTTCTTTGGCCAGTTTGTCTTGAGAATTCCTTACTCATTCCACTACAATAACAGATGTCTCTCTATACCCCTCTTCCACCCTCACTCTTTCGATTGTTTCCTTTACCCCTCCTCCACTGACCTCTAAAATTTTTTGGAAGAGAACCACTGATCTCTGAACTGCATCCAAGCTCTCCCCTCACCTCTACTTTTCTTCTTTCCCATCCAACCAACCCATTCACCTTTCTGCATCATTTTAGGGGATATTTTTTGAGTGAACGGCATGTTATAGGAATGGTGGAAGCAATCTTTGGCAATGCTTCTATTTTAGTTTCAGATTATTACAGCCACAGTGTTTTTCAAAATGAACATCCTATCTTACCCTCGGCCCAAGGATTGAACCTTGATTTTAGGAATATAGTGAAGGCTATGAAGCATGGAATGCCGTACCGCCCCGTACCGCCCGTATCGTACCGTACCGGATGCCGTACCAGTCTATGAAGTAAAATCAATGTTTGTTCTAGACTATAAATTCATCAAACCATTGTCTCTAACATTGACCGCCATGAAGGTTCACTAATTTAAGATTTTGAATTGGTGATCTTTAAAAGCTAGATATTGAGAAAAGTTGTGATTAACTTCACTATTTTCAGTGGGTAATCAATCCCATATAAATATACTAAAGGATGATCTTCTTAAGAGATTAAATCCCATATAAATCCCGTGAAATAAGGGATAAGATCAAATCCCCTATAAATCCCATGAAATAAATGATAAGATCAAATCCCGTGCAAATCCCATCAAATAAGGGATAATTAAATATGGTTACAGTGAATAAGGAAAGAGAAGAAGAATAGGAAACTATGCAAATATCCTACAATCAGAAAAAGAAGAAGAATAAGGAACTATACAAATATTCTACAATTAAATGAGAGATTTTAGGAAATTCTCAACACCCCCCTCAAGCTGGTGAGTGGATGTCTTCCATTCCCAGCTTGCTAATAATTTCTTGAAATCTCTTTGTAGGTAGGCCTCTGGTTAGAACATCAGCTAACTAATTCACTGATGGCATATATGATATACTAATCAACCCACTGTCCAACTCCTTTTATGAAGTGTCTGTCTATCTCAATGTGCTTGGTCCAATCATGCTGAATCGGATTATGCGCAATATTAATGGCAGACTTGTTGTTACAGTATAGCTTCATCGTTCCCTCTCTCTTGATCTTTAAGTCATTTAGAATTATTTTACCCATAGTAGTTCACAAATCCTCTGAGCCATGGCTCTGAACTTAGCCTCAACACTAGACCTTGCTACCACATTCTGTATTTTACTCTTCCAAATCATCAGATTACCTCTTAGGAACGTGCAGTGTCTAGATATTGACCTTCTATCAACTTATGATCCAGCATAATCAGCATCAGTATAGGGCTCAAGAGTAAGCTCTCCTCTTTCTTGAAACAAGACTCTCTTACCTGGCATAGATTTAAGATAGTGGAGGGTTCTGTAAATTACTTACAAGTGTTCTTCTTTTGAATCATGCATAAACTAGCTGACTACACTCACAGAGTAAGTTATGTCTGATCTTGTATGTGAGAGGTAAATTAATCTCCCTACAAGTCTGTGATATCTCCCCTTATCAACTAAGCTACCCTCTTCAATTCTTCCTATCTTGTGATTATTATCAATAGACATACTTGCTGCTTTACTGCAAAGATTTCTAATTTCTTTAAGAAGGTCTAGTACATATTTCCATTGAGAGATAAATATATCTTTTTTTAAGTAAGCCACTTCAATGTCTAGAAAGTATTTCAGTTTTCCGATTCTTTGATCTCAAATTCTTGAGCCAATCTTTTTCTAAGAGATTCTCTTTCAACTACATCATTTCCTCTCACAATAATATCATCCACATACACTAATAAGGCTATAACTTTTACCTTTACCTGAGTATTTTATAAATAATGTGTGGTCTTCCTGACTTTGTTTGCATCCCATTCTCAGCATTGCCTTTGTAAATCTCCTAAACCATGTTCTAGGAGATTGTTTTAGGCTGTACAAAGTCTTTTCAAATGGCATATTTTATCAACTCCAAAATCTCCATCAAAATCGGGTGGTGGCTCCATAAAGACCTCTTCTTCCAAATCTCCATATAGGAATGCATTTTTCACATAAAATTGTTGCAAATCCCAATCAAACACAGCGGCAAGAGATAATATAATTCTTATAGTATTTGTTGCTGCAAAAATCCGCCGGCGTCGGAGATGCTGGAGTCGAGGGTGCCGCGGTCGCCGCCGGGACCTGCAAAAGAAGTCTAAACCGGAGGTGGGGTTGCTCCGGCAAAACCCTCCGACGCTCAAGTCAGTTCTCTGCCTCAACAAGAATGGAGTGCTCGAACGGAGAATTTAGCAGAGTTTTTAGATAGAGACTAGAACTTAGAGAATAACGTATCTGGACGCCTATATATAGGCAGAGGGCGTAACAGACTTGACGGCGACGCCTGTAACCGTCTGGTAGTGGGCCGTTCAGGAGTTTGTTACGGAGGGTAGTGGAGTAGAGACGTGGACACCGTTATGGCTTGCCACGTGGGCCCGCGGCGGAGAGCGGAGTGATGTCCGTTGTCGTGACTTGCCAGAGCATGATGGAACCGCGTGGGGGTCATTGCAGGAAGTGGCGCGGCGTTGTGGCCCTCATAGTGGCCTGTCAGTGAGCCTGGGCTCGTCGGGCGAAGCTCAGTAGGGGTGTTTAGAGGAGAGATGCGATCCCTGGTCTGAAGGAAGTCCGGGTGTTCCCGAAGTTGTTGATGAACCCGCTTCCGACGGGCATCTCAGATGTTGGCCCTGCGTAGGCTGAAGTCGTTTTGCTGGGGAAACTCTGCTGGGGAATTCTCATTGGCGAAGCTCGGCCGGAATCGGTCTGGCGTGGGGGTTCACTTGAAGGTTGTCCGCTGGGGAGGCCCGGTTACACGAAGGGT
>KE505754.1:109731-121727 GCA_000441515.1 Elaeis oleifera
GCCTCCCTTCTCTCTCTCTCTCTTCCCCCTCTCTCTCTCTTCCTCTTTCCTTCTCCCTCTCCCCCCTTCTCACCGATTTCTCAATTTTGTTGACGAAACCATCCCAGTCCACCGCCAATACGGTTTAGTACACCCTAAATCGAGCGGTTTGGGATGATTCCACCTTCCTTGCTCAGCATGATTATTTCTCACAGAGTTTCCATCTAGCAACAATTCAAACTTAGATCAGCAGATAAGGAGCCTATTTTGGGGTACCTCCCATGCATCTCAAGGTTCCTACATCCTAGAATATAAAAGTCCTCAAAGTTGATCTATGGTATCTCAAAAATGTTGGGATTGTGGGACCTAATGATTCTAAGTAACCTCCAATTAACCATCCAAACATCTCTTCACCGTCCCACTGTTGGAGAAAACACATGAAAGACAGTAAGGCTACGCTGATAGATATGCAAATTAGATTACCACTGCTGCATTGACATGCAGTGTAGTCAAAGGTAGGCAAACTCCAAATGTGTGTCAACTTCAAATCAATATGTATATAAAAATGATGCACAAATTGAAAAATAATAGACAATTAATGTTTCATAGGAAAAGAAGTTGCACATATTTTTCACATTATCATCAAGAACGATAAAAATTAGATGATAAAAGAGTCGTAAGACTATCTTAGCTCCAATAAAATTGACTGCAGTGTGAAATAAATAAATATACATTAGGTAAAAGCCTGAATTGTTATATTATAAGCATCTGAGATCCACCAAACTGCAGGGAACAGTGAATGTGTGTGCACACCTAAAAGACTCTGTGCTTGAAGGCCCTGAACACGTAAGGTGACAGCATACCTAAAACTAAATGCATGGAAGACACCATGCAGCTTCCAGATAGAAGTAACATAAAACTAGTCTATAATAAAATGTAGTCCCAAAATGGAAACTTTAGACATGAAAGCATGCAGTGTAAAAGACTTTCATTGCAACAATTGGAGAAAACAGGACGTTAACCAGCATAGATATATCAATAAAATTTTACAAAATAAAGAAGATCAAAGTTTCAACTGAATATTACCCTATTGTGCTGGAACTCAAACGAAGCAATAACATGATAAAAATGCACCAGGTACAGAAAGAATTCTGATTCAAAAGTAGCTTCGAATGGTTGGATCACAGCCTAACCATAAACAAGTCAACAGATCACAATTTAAATATGAATGCAAAAGCTAATAAAACTTATAACAGGTGTAGATTTCACACTAAGAGGACAATTGTTAGAATAACTTAAAGCACCTTTAGTGAAACTGCAAAGTTTTGGTTGGCATGTGGCACACTAATTTGCACATTAACAAAGGGCAGTGTATGCTCTGTTGATATCTCCGAAAGAATAGCCTACAGGATAGATGAATTATTAAAAGATGCCATTGCACGAAAAGATTACCAACTTATAGGTGTAAGTAATTAAATAAAAAAATATACACAAAGAAAGAAACCTTTTAGCCATTAGCATGATCTCCTCATTGCATGGGTTAACAATCTTTAAAGAATTTATCGATGCAAGAATGGCAGCTGATTCTTCCCAAAATTTACAATCAACACTGGTTCCACTGAATATCGCTTTAGCAATCTTCCTATCAAATGTCCTGAAACATTACATTCACAGTGAAATATTGATCAATTATGAGAAATAAACAAGTCATAGGTAGGTCAAAAATGAAATGCCAACTTAAATATCAACCACAATCATGAAAGAACTGACGATGACATTAAAATGGAAGTTTTTGCTTTTTCTAACACAACAAAGAGTTTTCACTAGCGTCAATCTCTTATTAACATTCAAAATAGCATTGCACTATATGACTGTTAATTAAGTACGGCCATGAAAAAACACGATAAAACTGAGATGAGTGTTACATAGTACTTAGAAATAAATTATATCCTTCATATGCAAGCCCTTGTTGCTTTAGGAGGATAATATAGGATTTCCTTTGTGGGAAAAGTTTCAAGCCCACTAACAGCCTATTATAGTTACCATAACCATAACCATCTAGCCTTTTCCTTATTATTTGGGCTCAGCTTTATGGATCCTTATTCAACAAGCATTCCTATTTAAGGTCATCTCTAATGTTATTTCAAATTTCTCCTATCTTTCCTCACAACTTCCATCCATGTCACTTTAGGTCTTCCCTCTTTTCTTACCATCTTCAATACAACCAAAATACCTCTCCTTACTGGAGCCGCCTCAAATCTCTTTCGGATAATCCATCTCAATCGATTTTCCATCAATTTGTGCTTACTTTGTGCAACTCATACAACTCTAATATATTCGTTCTTTTTTTCTTTCAACTCTTACCATGCATCCATCTTAATATTCTTATTTCTGCTATATTCAACTTGTTTCATCTAATTTCATTATTGCCCAACACTCTAAGTCTGAGCCATACAACATGGCAGGCCTATTTTAGTCCACTAAAAACCATATGTCGAATTTCAGTCAACTAGAGAGTGCTTGCATCTTCTTCTCATTGGATGCGGTCGCAAGGTTCAAAATGACAATTTATCAACCTAACTAGCAAGCATAGGCCTTACAAGATGGTAGCATCTCTACTATTTGTGCTCTAGTAATTTTATAAACTTGTAGACACATTTCTAAATAACTCTATAGGTCTCCTTAGAATCTCTGCACTATTTTTTTTTATACACTTAAACTCAAGTTTCAAATAATTCCAGAAACCCATACTTCCTTTCCTGCACCAATTTCATAAGAACTAGTTCTCCCAGTTTGTCCTGCATCTCTCTATCGTACAGAGACAAGAGGATGAGGAACATCTAATAACTTTTTAAGGTTTCACATGATGTGCGTAATCTTCTTCAAAAGCAATCTTGCCTCATCAAAATTAAAATGTATTTTGAAGACCTAACTTCCGTCAGTATCTGAAAGCTATGCTATAACTCTTGTTCTATCATATTAGCATTGATAATATGATAAGATCAAGCTAGCTAAATGGCCACTCTGTTGAATATGTTGTAGCAGAAATAATCTATTTTTACACCAATAATTCATAGAAGGTCAGCACTCCATATGCACCAACTTTCAAGCAATAGCTACTGAAGAGAAAATTTCATTGGGTGCTTTGATCCTCAAAAAAAAAAAAGAATACAGACCACAACACTTTATCATCATAAATCACATCAGTAGAAATTTGAGGATCAGCAATAGTATTTTTCATTTTTCCCACACAGACATTATTTACATGTTATTTCACATATGTAACAATAGAGATTATAATAAGCATGGACAATGATAATGCTGGAGGTATGCACAAAAGGAATCAGTACTTTATGCTGACTGAAGTGATAATTTGGCTAACGTTGAGTTTGATGGAAGATGAAAACATTTATCCTTATTTGGAAGATCCCCGTCAGAAGCAGCCACCGGATGAAACTCAGTTGCCTCATAAATATCCTGCATAAGACAAGATAAATAAGAGCCGAAAACAAGCAGCCACATGACAATGACAAAATCAATATCACCTTGATAATTTCATCTGAAACAACACCAGCAAATGAACTGGTGTCAGCTGTTCCACCAGCTCCAAGCATGCCAAGGGACAACCAATTTAACCATCCACGTGCTCTACTTGAAGATTGTTCACCATTTTGGTCCTTCTCATCAGCAGATTTAGCATCACTTGTTGCTATAGTACGAGACCTTGACTTCAATAATAAATCCTGCAATCCAATAACAATATTTTAACATAAATAAAATTTAAATTAAGAACAAAATTAACAGCTGCAAATATATATGAAAAAAAAGGTTGCCTGCAAATGAAATTTAACACTGCAAAATGATATGTCCCATTCTGGTACCAAGAAAAGGATATATCAGATTTCAATCAACAACTATGATCAACAAGTGAAACCAAAAGGCTCGGATTTCATCAATCTTAGGTTATTAATGAAACTACAGATTAACCAAATTAACATATGATAAAATTTTCACTCATTGTCAATAAATCATCATTACTTTCTAAATAAAAAAATAAGGATAATTCAAATTTCAAGCTAATTATTCAAAATCATAGTAGTTCTATCTTTATTTACATGATAGTTCATAACCTGTGATTAGACATTAAGACACATCGCCACTTAGATGTCTTAATTATAATCAAGGAAATAATTTCTAGCAAAAGAGTACCTATGATCTAACCAGTCATGACTTTCAAATTTTGCAGATATATTTCTTTCTCTTTATTTTTAGTATTTCTTTCATATTAATATTTAACAAGCTTGAGATGTCAAAAACTAAAACTACAACTCATATTAGGCCTGGATCAAGATTAATAGTGGGAGTTTTGAATGATACTGCAATTATAAAATTATATATCATTTTTATTGGTTATTGAATCACTCTGTTAGAAATAACATAGAAAATTGTTTCAAATTTTATTAATGTTTTCACAGATAATTTGCACCACTCAACGATATTAAAGTTCTAAAATGGTCACTAATGGTTTTCATTGACATGAAATCACTTGAACAGATTTCAGATAAAGCCATATGCTAAAATTTTATCTCAAGAGGACATCAATTCATCTTGGCAGCTACCGGTTACTTTTCATCATGCGCAGAAGTGGTTCTGCCTAATGAGGTGAAAGGTGACATGACCAATCAACCAGCACAACTGCCACCTCCCCATATGGAAATGAAAGAATGATATATATATATATATATATATATATATTCGACCTAAATCTCCACATAATTCAAATTTCAAAGTAAGCTACTTTTCGAAAGCACGAAATTTGACTTATGGAACATAGGTTTGGAAGATAAACATTTTTTTTAAAAAGAATTTAAAAGAATATATGGAAAGAATTTTAAGGAAGAAAAGAGAGAACGCAGAAGGCCTCACTTTAAAACATTGAGGCCAGCAAATGGGCCGAGTTGGACCAAGGAATACTTGACCCAAATCCAACTCATTCCACATTTGGATCATGATTTTGGAACCAGATCCAACCTTTGGTCAGGTCGGATTGAGCAGCATTGGGTCAATGGTATGCATCTTAGACCCAATGGATCATTTGGGAGGATGAGGGACAAGTATGACCAGGATCCAACTCGACATATCCGAGATCAGGTCAGGTTTGCAGTTCGTGCTAGCATCTAGAAAAATGATAATTTAATTAAATATAAACCAGCCAACCTCAACTAGTTAGGGTTAACGCCTAGGTGCAAGGTTTGCGGAACCGATACCAAAAACCATACCTGCCTGTAACTATTTCGATACGATACGGTCTCATACCGCACAATGCTAGGGCGTACTAAAAGGGAGGGGAGAGGGAGAAGCAGAGGAAGTGATAATAAGAGAGGGACAGAGGGAGGGAAGAGAGAGATGAAACAATAGGAAGAGGGAGACAAGTAGAGGGGTTTACCTAGGCGTTGGGACCAGTCTCCACCTCGACGGCGAAGGCAGAGGTGGACGGGTGGGGTAGGCAACACAAAAGGCAGGGTGGACAAGCGAGAGATCGAATGAGGCAGCAGCAGCGATAGTGCCAATAGAGACAAAGGGATCATGGAGCAGGCGGTGGCGATAGTGCAGGCTAAGACTTGCTTTAGAGAGAGGAAGAGGGAGAGAGGACCTTGGAGGGCATCAGAGGGGCGGGAGAGGGGAAGAGAGGAAGAGAACCTCAGAAAGCATCAAGGGGCGGGGGAAGGATTGGGAGGGATCTTCAAAGGCTTTAAAGGGCCGAACCAACCCGACCATCTGAACCATTTCAATTCTTGACTAGTTCGGTTCAGTATGGCCCGAACCAAGATTTTCAGAACCAGTACCGAGCCTCGTACCGGTTCCGATGCAGTACAATACTGTATAGTACCATGTACCATACTACACAGTGTGTCAGTAGGCCACCGGTATGCCACCAATTTTTTTATTTTTCAATTGAATTTGATTTCAAAAAAAAATATTACTTTAAATTACTTTATATCAAAATTAATGTTTATTTATGTCATATAACAATTCTACTATCAAAAAAAAATAAAGAAGTCTAAAAGACTAAAACAATGCATTAAATATATCTAAAGTGCAAATTACAAAAATAATATGCTGACTTCAGGATCTTTGCTGATCTAATATCTCATCGAATGTCTTTATCGCTTATAGATATCCAGATCATCCACATACTTCGGAGGAACATCAGTCCATCCCTCTAACCAAGTAGTACTGTAACCCTGAATATTCATCCCATAAGATATGCTCTCTGGATTGTAATGCATCAGATCTCTCGCTCAAACTCTAACTCTAAGAGGTATCCTCGAGATGATGGTATGGCTGTGGAGAGGTCCATCCAAATATGCTAGTAGCAAAATCCGATCCATAAAGTGCTCCAGACTGCATAAGATAGTAGCCACTAAAAGCCGATGTCTCGAATACACCATATCCATATGGACATAAGCTGTCTGTGAATAATAGGATTCATGATACAAGGATGATCCAGATACATCCATGGATCCTACTCCACGTGCAAGGTCATCTACAGCTGTATCATGCGCTGGACGACCTCTGGGAGGCCGTCGCCTATATGAGATCATCTCCTCATAGGGTCTATCAGATCATCCACCGTGGTCCCTATCTCATCTGGCATGTGTAAATTAGAACTCACCGATGAATCGAATACCATCCTGCGGCCATATCTCACGAATAGTGATCTTGTATCCTCCACCCTCTCTCTAATCTTCAGATCCATGACTGCCATCATCACTCTCACTGTTGCTGGTCTCTGAATCTGAGTCAACTGACTCCTGCACTCTCGAGGATGCTGCAACTGCCGTTCCTTTTTTTTGCCTTTTTGAGCTCCCTCGGTGCCCCTCTGTGACTGACTTTGCTATATCTGAGAGGATGGATGTCTTCTTCCTGTTTGAGATGATCGATCTCATCTCAGCATTTCTCACTCAAACATCTGGCTCGATGACTCGGACATAGAGTCACGTGATGAATGTCTCCCCTGTAATCCCTCAAGCTGTAGCTGATCAGCTGGAACTTTATATGAAATATTTCTATCTGTCCACTGTCCTGGATCCACTCTGATCTCTCTAACTACCACACTGGCAAGTCATGGAGATCCCGACTCATCAAGTTTCGGCTCCTGCTACTAGCCTGCAAGCCATCCAATCATCGGATCCTCATCATCAATGGCATAATCATCTATCATCGAATCCGTATGCTTCAGCTATACTTCATCCTAGACACATTTTAGCCTCAATCTCAAATTATAGTACACAAACAAGATCGTTGAAATGCTTCTGTGTCAGACGGTTTCTCTGTTTGCTGTGGATAAGGACGGAAGTTGACTAATTGCGCTCACACCCACTAGAGAAGACCATTTGAAAAGAATGCAGATGGCCACATTTTTCAAATTTGGTGCAGACTGTCCAAAATGAATCCACCATTCAGCTATCAGAAATTAAGCAAAATTATATATCAAATTTTATGATATTAATAGGCATGTAATGTCAACAAAGTCCTCACTATTGATACGTAATTTATCTAAATTCATCTTCTTTTTGCTTACGACAGCCGATGAGACTCGAAAGCTGTCTGTCCCCTCTCTAAACTGTTTCGTCTATGTAAAATATATTTATTTAGTAACAAATATATTATTAAGTTAAATGATCGTGCCTTAATTGACCTAACGTACCTCTTGCAGACATATAGATGCGATTTTGAGATCGAACACCATCTTATATATAATATTTCGGAGAGCAATGAGAAGCTCATTATCCATATCTATCCCAAGTATGCTGTATAAGCACCTCGAATTCAAATAATAAACTGAAATAAATTCCACAAATGATTAAGTAAACTTACACTAGTACAAGAAAGAAAATTTTCAGATGATTTTTGAATTCATGCTTACCGACTAGATACAAATCCCTACCCATCTGATAGTCCCAACGGCACTCAATAATATTGATGTAATCCCGAGCATGTTTGGGATCTATCTCACTGATCTGTTTCTTTATCCTCTCGATCATGTGATATAAGAAGCCTATCTGGGGTATCTCTCACTATCTACAGCATGAAGCACCTCATATAATGACTTGATAATCTTCACTATCTTATCAGCCCATTGCCAGAATGACTGATTGATCACCACGTTCTCCACATGACTTTCCTCAGTGCCAGCCCTCGCATATCTACTCTCCTGCCACTCGACACTGACAAACATCTGATGCAAGACTACTTTCTTCTACAGAAGGCTATCAAGTGCTATGTAATTTGTAACAAACCGTGTGACACCCGATCTCAAGATCTTTCCCTCGGTATATTTTTCAATCAATAACAGCATCCATGTATGATTGCAGATAAATTTAGTAATAGACTGGACTGTAATCATTGCCTGCTGCACTCTACGAAGCTTCTCAATATCCATCAACATGAGGTCAATGTAATGTGCAGCACATGATGTCTAGTAAATATGCGATCGCCGCTCCATCAATAACTCACCAACGGCCTTATATTACAGCCTATTATCTGTGATGACCTACACGACATTCTGTTCTCCAATTGAATCAATCACCCCTCCATCAATCCAAGGATGTATGCGATGTCATGCACCCTATCAGAAGCATCAATTGATTTGTGAAAGAATATTTTTTTCATCACAATATATCAAAAAATTTATGATACTCCATCTAGTAGGACCGATCCAACCATCATACATCACCGTCAGTCCATATATAGACCATTTACTCTTATAAGAAGAGATCCATCTCTCCAAATCTTCTTTATTACTGTCAATAAGCTGACCATAGATATCCCTAGATGCTGGAGGATCTACACCGAGGCCGACAGCCTATATGGCTGACATGGCAAATCAATAATAAGTATTGCTCGTTGCATTTGCTGGAATGTGACTAAAATGAAATCATGATCCAATAGCTCGCCACATATCCTTCTTCTTATCCTTCTTCAGCATAGTATTAACCCTCTATTGTTTTGAATCCTTGTCAAAAAAGCATGTGGATCCAAATCATGAATGATGGGCCCTACTGGAATATCTCTGTCGAACCTCCTACTGCCAAAAGCCTCCAGCATCGATGAAGTACCTCTCCTGCCTCTACTGACTAGCTTTCTGACAGAGATGGTCCTCCTGAACTCAGACTCTCCTCTAATAGTCACAGAGCCGGACCCCGATTCATAGAATGGCAGTCCAAATCGCTTGCTATATCTAACCATCTCCTCCAGTCTGTACTGATCATCCAGATTTACAGGAATGGCAGCCTTAATCTTTGTCTCCTTGTCATCTAGAGCAGAGGCCTCTTCTAACTCTTTGGAATGATAGGAAGATGGCTCTCCAACTCGACGATCTACCTCTGCCCTCTTCTCCATTGTCCTCTCCTTCGCTACTTTCTGATCAACAAATACTTCTTTATGAGATGTCGAACCTCCTGTGGCCATTTCCAACGCATGGCCACATTCCGATAACCAGCAGCCAAATGCATCTTCATCCTAGTCATCTCTCCTTCTTTGAACTCTGTGCCGCACCATTTGCATCTACAATGGTGCCAAGCTGAGAGCATCTCACCATGCTCCCAACCAATGTCACGCTCTGGTTCCTTCTTCTTACTCATTTCTGCAAGTTTAACAAATATGATAGTTTAATAATTTTTATTTATATTTTTTAATTTAATTTTTATAATTTTTTTAAATATATATATTTATTTAAAAATAACTAATAAAATTAATAATTTGTGTCATTATGTAGATCGTCTAATAACCTACAACATATAATGAAATCATACCAAAATCATAAATTTTGGCATAATTTTTTCTTATTTTCTACTTTTTAGCTGTAGTTCGCCAAAAAAATATAAAAATAAATATTTAGTGACAAAACGAAGGATTACCTTACTTTCGATCGAAATTTGTCGGACCGTCAAAGGAGTTGTAGAATTTTTTTTGAATTTTTTCTCATTTTTTTGGGCTTCGTTCGCACCTGTCGTCGCAACCCGAGAGGTTGAGAGCAAACTCTCGAGCTTCTCGGCTCTCAGGCTGAGACTCCCAAATTATTGGTAGCCCAGCCCCCCCCACGTGTTGATGTCGGTAAGGCTCGGTTCGCACATGAACCGAGCCAAACCGAGCAGAACCGAGCGAAACCACTCAATTTTCAGCGATTCGATAGCAAACTGCACCGAACCACTCAATTCGGTGCAGTTTGCTTGATTTCTAAAAAAGGAGGTGCACCGAACTGGTTCCCGCTGGTTCGGTTCAGTATAGGCCGCACCGGCCGGTTCGGGCCGGTATGATAAACCATGGCCTGAACCGCCCGATTCCAAAGGATTCGACCCTGATTATGATGTGTTGCACAATTTACTATAAAATCACTAGAATTTTTTTTAAAAAAAGAAATAAAAAGTCAAACTCTAACTCGACCTTTCATTCAAAACTTTAATTTCATCCAAGTAATTGATCATTTTTAAATTCACAAACTACAATTTTTAGAATACATATTATGGTATATGTGAAAGCAGTATGAACAAGAATCAATCAAAACAAACCAGGAGATATGAACATTACCTATAATCTAAGTGAAAATAGAAGAGGAGATGTTGAGATGAAAAAGAGGAATTAGTTTAAATGAGAGTTCATTCAATGAATTGAAAGTAAATTTAGAGTGACAGAGGAGGAGGTTTACTGATTCAGGTTTTTGGGTCCGGTTGGATCACATTCAGATTGGGTTGGGGCCTCTTTTTTGTTGACCCAAATTAGACTCAGATGATCTACAAGTCAGGTCAGGTCAAGTTGAGTTGAGCACAAGATGCAGATGGCACCTAGAAATCAGATTAGTCCAATTTTTGAACCTGACCCACCCACGGCTCTTCAAATATGAATGGGACCAAGTCTAATCAGGTCAGAACCAGGTCAAACCATGAGTTGACCCAACCATTACAGCCCCAAAACAATGGTCAAGAGGCAACAACCCTTTTGGCGTCGCTTGCTCAGACCAAAACATCACAACAAGATAATTTACAAAGACAGAAACAAGGCTAGCAAACTAGTATTGCCAAGCATTAGGCAACAAAACAAAAGATAGCCATAACATAGCCCTAATAATCCAGCCTTTTCCCAACTATTTTATTGGCTTTATAGATCTTTGCCAAGTATTCCTATTTAGGGTGGGCAATAAAATTTGTCCAAACATATAATAGTAAAACAAATAAGAGAATGACAATAACAACTTTTAAAGAATGAGGGAGAGGGTAAAATTGTGAACCAATTCAAACTTAAAACTATGACTCTCACAAAATTTAGAACTCAAGGATGATCAATTTTGGGATGGGACCCCATTCTAGTTGCTTACCGGTGTAGGTCAGTTCGGTATGGTACAATCCCTAATGACATATGTTGGGATTTTGGCGCTTCGAATTCGATTCACAGCAGCGAAGAACAGATGCGGAGAAGCCCAGCATGCAGCGCACGACGTAAGGAGCCCGGAAAGGTGGCCCGCAGGAGCGCAGGCCTGCAGGCCGGCCGCAGGCCAGGCCTGCGGGCGTGCAGAGCACGCACAGCCCAGGACGCGCGCGGGCACGCGGTGTAGGCGCACGCCCACGCGATGCAACCCTGTGTGAGAGTTTGGCATGGTCCATGGTGGACCGCGTGGTATGTCGCGGTCCACACGTCCGCTGTGGACAAGCCTGGTCTATTTCCCAAATATCGCAGTGTATAGAGTCTATGTGCGTGATCCAATGACCACAAAGCATCGTAGGCACGATCCGATGATGGTGGTTACGTGCAAGCGTGATCAGGTGAGCAGCAGCGCGATCAGACGGCTAGGAAAGCATGCAAAAGCGATCGGACAGTCAAAGACATTTCTGCAGTTCGATCAGGACTGTGATTCCGATCTAGAGTGAGTTTTGGCTCCATAAAGGAGGCCTAACAGCGTGATCAGGTGAGCAGCAGTGCGATCAGACGGCCAGGAAAGCATGCAAAAGCGATCGGAC
>KE505754.1:121747-134246 GCA_000441515.1 Elaeis oleifera
GCTCCATAAAGGAGGCCTAACAGCGTGATCAGGTGAGCAGCAGTGCGATCAGACGGCCAGGAAAGCATGCAAAAGCGATCGGACAGTCAAAGACATTCTGCAGTTCGATCAGGACTGTGATTCCGATCTAGAGTGAGTTTTGGCTCCATAAAGGAGGCCTAACAGCCTGTGGAGATCAAAGCGCATCTCAGCAAGGATCTGAGAGAGACCGTGAGCAGCTGAGAGCGCCTAGGACATCAACAGCAGCGGCTGAGTGGCTTGGCTTGAGCAGCAAGCAGACCAGTCGAGTGTCCCGGAATAGTCGTGGCAGTTGCCGTGAGTGTAGAGGCAGAGGCTGCGGCATGATGTAGCGGCTGAGAGCATCACAGGAAGCATCTAGAGGCATCGAGAACCCTGGCTCGACAGGCTTGTGAGAGGGTCTCCTTAGGGTTTCTTTGAGAGTATTGTATGGGTGAGTGCTTCTAGGTTGAGAGAGAGGGTTGGTATATGAGAGTTGAGAGTGTGAATTCTCCTCTTATATTTATTTCTTTCTCATAAGTGAAGCTTGCATGCCTCGTGGAGATAAGCCTTGGGCTGATCCACGTATTTGATTGTCTCTTTTATTTCTTCTTTCTTTCTGCTGCAATAAGTGGTACCAGATCTCCAACAACATATAGTATACTGCTAGAGACAAGATAGTAGTTGTAGCGTGTCGGTATAATACCATATTGAGCCCGCATGTCATATCAGTACTTTGATGTTGATTACAGCATGCCCATACTAGATGGTACAATCTTGTACGATAAACCTTCATTAAAGAATCAATCAAATCACTACTTTCTCTGAATTAGTCGATACAAATATTTGATCAAACTATGCTTAGTCAGATTTTACCAAATGCTCTTCCCAAAACCAACAAGATAATAATAATCCTCTAATGCTGAGTTTCAAGTGTCTTGTAAAATATGGGTCCCATCTACACTTGCCAAACCTCCCTCCCCCAAGCAACCATCGAGAAGGGGAAAAATAAATTTATATCCAGCAAGATATGAAATCTCAACAATACCATACCACTTGGACCCCATATCACATGCTTTATCACTAGACACTAACATGGTTAATGGTTATCATCTAACATGGCAAACAATGAGTACATATGGTGGGCAAGCAGCATCTACTCCCATACCGCTATGTGAACAACAAGGGGAAGATGTGCTAGATTTCAAACCTTGGTATCCTTATGCAAATGTAAATGACCCTTCTGATCGGTGGTTGAGTGCCATGAGTTATGTCATGTTCATTTTCACTTTCCTTTGCCTCTATTGCTCATTACATTTCATTTATTATATTATCCATACACCTTTGCTTTCATTTATGAGGTTGGAGTCTATAGTTCACTTCACTAGTTCAATCATTTGACACACTACTATAAATATGTCCAGATCGGTAAAGGTCAACGTTCGTGGAACTATCCCGAACCAAGCGGTTCCAGACATTCCGAGCTGTACCAGCTGTAAATCGAGATGATTCGATTTTTCAAATAGGAACACTGGACGAGGGAGAGGGAAAGAGAAGAAGAGAGAAAGAGGAGAAAAGAGGGGACGATGCCGCTGGAGGGCCGGAGGTCCGCGAAGGCCTCCGCAGCTCCCAATCACCCAATAGAGCGTTTAATCAAGAGAGATAGAGAGAGGGGAAACGAGGGTACCGAAGGGAAGCGCAGCCGACAGAAAGACCGTCGAAGGGCGTCGGATGGCCGTCATGGCCATCGGACGGCGAAAAAGGCCTAGTTAGAGCCACGGCCACAAACAGGGGCAACCGCCTCTATTCATCGTTTCTTTTAAACGATGATGGTGAAGCCAACAAACTCATTGCCGGCTTCACTATGATCAGGATTTTTTAAAAAATCTTGTAAAATGGGACGATCGCCTCTGTTTCACACCTACGAAGCCGTGGGCTGTAATTTTGCAGTCCGATGGCCATGGTGGGCAACTGGAGGCCCTCTGATGGCCTCTCCGCCGGCTTCTTCTTCCTCCTTTTCTTTCCCTTCCCTCTCTCCATCTCTCTCTCTCTCAACTGCAATTTGGTAAAGAAAGCGAAGGACTTGGCAGCCCTCCAAGCGCACCCGTAGCCTGCCTGTGGCCACCACCGACATCTCCTCCGACCACCCTCTCCCTCCCTCCCCCTTCTCCCCCCCTCCCCTCTCTTTTCCTCCTCCCTATTCCTTTCTTCGCTTCTGTGTCAGCTCGCACTAGTCCAATATGGATGCAAACCGACTCATACCACTAGTCGACCCGCCGGCACTAATCCCACTACTAGTTCTGCGGTCCTTGATCAAGGTTATCAGAACAAAAAGAAAACAAGTGATAATGTTGAATCATTAGAAACTAGCATATCTTTCCCACCTGATCTCTATATCCCCTCTCCTCTCTCCCACTTGATCTCTCTCCCCTCTTTCTTCTTTCTCCTCTCTCCTCTCCCTCCCTCCTGATTTCTCTCTGCCCCTCTCCTCTCTCACATCTGATCTCTCTCCCACCTGACCTCTCCTCCCTCGTTCCACCCTCTCTCTCCCCTCTCCACTCTCTCCCCTCCCCCACCCCAGGATCTCTCTCCCCTCTCTGGTCTCTCCCCTCTCCAAGCTAACAGAATCAGGTTCAAGCCAAGCTCGAGTTAGGCTCAAGCCAAGCTCGAGTTAGGCTCAAGCCAAAATTTTGAAATTTAAAAAAAAATATTCAAAACTCAGCCTGGCCAAAAGCCCAAACTTTTTTAGGCCAGGACCAAGCTGCATAATAGCCCGACCTGTCTCGACATGATTCCAGCCCTAAATTTAATCAAGCATATGTATTCTATTCAAATATAAAAGTATAAGTTTTGAATCATTTCAGGCTAAATTTGAAATTGATTTCCACCCATAAACTCATAAGCTAAAATCAAATTGTTAGCCACCAACAACCAAAACAAAAGTGCAGTTTAAGCCTACATCATAGAGCACAAGAGGGAAGAAGAAATATTAAGACAGGCAATCAAATGAAAGATAAAACATAGAACTATAGAAGTAATCAAAAGGTGATGATGATACTTCTAACCAAAGCATATATAAATGAATTCTTCTTTCAATATTTTAAGGAGATCAAATCATATAACAATGTGAATGATGAACACTTAATTATAGCAATAAGAACATCAAACATCGCATTAATTAATATTAATTAATTGGAATTTGATGCTCTTATTCTACTTTGCAGGTAATCAAGAGATCGGGTTCAATTCAATCCAATTCGGCTCCAAATCAAGTGAACCAGGACTAGCTCAAAGGGGGGCTACTAGTAAAGGCAAGAGATCTAACGGTTTGAAGCAAACACTCCATCCAAGGGCTACAATTTGAAGCGCCTACTCATGAAGATTCTAATGTGAACACAACTTAAAGATCAACGGAGGAGAATTCATCCATTAAGATCATAAGGCTGCCTTTCATGCCTTCCCTTGTATGTATTAATCCCATATGGAAAAGAACAAAATTCTTACACCCCCTGACCCCTATAAATAAACCCTCATGCTTAGAGCATAGGGCATCAAGCACCACGCCTAAAAGCAAACCCTAGTTGCCGCCTCCTTTATTCTCTCCCTTTCTCTCCTTCACACCAGGTCGTCCTAGGGGAAATTCTAACCCTAGGCGCTACCCTTCTACACCTTTCTCCACATTTAAGCCATCCTAAGAGAGATCTAACCCTAGGTGCTACCCTCCACCTCCACGCCTCAAACCTTCTTCCTCTCCTCCACATCTCTTCCCTTCCCCCTTGGAATCCCTAGACCAAGCCTTCCAACCATCTTAACCTCTGTTTCAAACAGTTAACCAGGAAGAAGACGAAGGATCCAAGGCGAGCAGATTTACCAAAAGGTGCAGCAAAGAACTTCAACTTTAGGGGTGAATCATATTGTAAACGGATTTATGTTTTACATTTTTATCTTATGTATTACTCTTCATGATAATAAAAGTACGTTTGATTCTATCGCAAATCTTTCTCAAGTCTTTCTTAGCCTTCTATTTTTCCTCCACGTGAACGGTCTATACTTCACTGGAACGAGCCGTGATCTAAGGGTACGGCTCGTGCTCAAGAGAGGTAGATCATTTCGGAAAGTGATCCCTCTTTTTGTAGTTCTGTGAGATGTTATTTTGCATAATCTATACCCTACGGGACAAGTCATGATCTAAGGGTACGGCTCGTGCTCTCCAAAGATAGATTATTGCACAACTCTAATCACAAATACAATCACATAAAAAGAAACAAAATCTGTTTGCATAATATTTTCAAAAATCCCTCGAATCTTTTGTGCCTGATCAACTCTTGTAATTAGTTTACGTTTAGATTAGTTCGATGTAAGTTTTTCTTGAAAGAATCTGTGTTCAATCTTCTTTCTTTTGGTTTCCAAAATAACCAATCCAACGGTCCTTGTGGATTCAACCCTTACTCCCGCTACTCTACATAGTAGTTGTGGAAATAAGGTAATAAAATAATTTTGGTGAAACGACACATCAGTGAACAATATCAAAAAGGTAAATTGATAGATTCAGAACTATAATAAACACTAATTTCCTCCAACATCAAAATGATACCTGATATAATCATAACACAAAGCATACCTGCAATTGCTGCTCTGCCATAGACCTGTAGCTCAGGATATCATCAATATCACACTCTTTATCCATCTTTTCTAGCTCTTGTAGAATGTCTTCATTGACATGCTGTACCAACCAGTTTGAGCACGAATGTGTTATAAAAACTTTCAAGTGCACCAGTTGAAACGAGCCATCAATATTAAAATTAAACAAAATAATCTTAACCAAACTAGATGCAAAGAGTAGCACATAATAGTCATCAGCTCAGCAAGTAAATTAACAAAATTAACTGTTATCAACAAGATATTTGGTATTGCAAGTCAAATATCATTTATTATGGACTACAATAATATAATATAAAATACATAATATACACATACACACATAAATTACACACATGCACACAAACTTTATAATCATTGAAGTTTCGATAATCCAACCGGTTCAATGACAACACTGTTCCTTATTCAACTTTGGCCCATGTTTAGTATGGGCATAGCTTTTCTGTAACAGTACGGGCATCAGTAATAACTTGAGAACAATAAGGTAGCTTGATGTAAAAAAATTATATTATGTGATTTTGGTAGAATAACTTTATTCAGGTTTTGAAGAAGAGTGCCTTAAACGTTTGTCCCAAAATCTCTTTTTCTGGGAGCAATGGTGCTAATAAGGATGTTTAGCAGGACAAGACAGTAGAAACCAGAAAAACGTGGGCTTATTCTGGTCAATTCCATTTTATCTTTAAACCAAGCACACCTTTAATGTAGAACATTTTATGAATTTACATCTGAGATAACAATAAAATACACTAATGTGATGCATGCACATGCTCATATTCTACAATGAATATTCTCATTCTTCCTAACTCAACATCCTAGGATTTTCCACTTGGCATCAAGCATATTTTGCATACTACACAACAAAGAACTTTACTCACACTCAAGAATTCCCTAGAAAATGAAACAAAGTCATCAAAAGCTTGGTTGAAAAATGGAGCACAACAAACTAAGAAAAGAATGTCAAGGTACATCCTAAGCCCTGCATAAAGAATCAAAAAAAAAAAAAGGTTCTTCAAGAGATTATCAAGTCAAATCTGATTGCCACAAAATGTAAAATCAAAAGAACATCAACCAATAGCATTGGCAAGCATATGAAGGTGCATCAGCAAATTGCAAAGCTAACCTAACAATGAATCTTCTCTCTCATCAAGCATCTACTAAATGATTTTTTCCCTAACAACTGACCATAGTAGATTAAATCAAAACTCAGATGCAATGTGGTTCGAAAGGATGATGGCAAAAATTGCAAAATGTAATTCTCTTAAGACTGGAATAGAAATTTAAAGCATTCAAAGATAGAATTGGGGAAAATAGCAAGTAGACAATGAATCGTGGTCAGTTTACGTGGACAATACAGTTTCTAGGAATTGTAGAGTACCAAGGCAGAACCTTGGGCACCACAAGGACCCAAATTGCACTACAAAAATGGACTGACAGCTTAAACAGCCAAAGTGTTGGTACTTGGTGCATATGATGTCCTACCAAAGGAAACCCTTGGTGTGATTTACAGCACTCTAAGAATCAACAATTTCAGTGATTGGCAGGTGTTTGGTTGAACATGCATTAAAAGTTTAAATGATACACTCTCCAGTTTATCTGTTTCACCAACTCACCAAATAAAAAGAAATAGTAATGAAAATAATGTCACGATAAATGAAACAATATCAAACAGTCGAGTATGCAGATTCAAAAGTTAGAGCTAAAAAACAATGAAAATAGGATAAGATGAGCTATTAAATAAAATGGTGCCTTGTTCACCTGCTCTTCTTGGAGTAATTCCAGCTTTCTTTTGTACAAATTGACATATTTCCGGCGGTAGTTTCTGTTACACCAGATGAACATATTTTATATTGATGTTTAGACCATGATAAATAATAGAAAGGTCAGTTAAATTAAGAGAATCGGTTGCAGACTTGCATAATACATGGCAGATAAAGGACTTTTCAACTTCAGTTTTCAAAACAAGACCAACCATCCAAGTTTTCTTCAACTTCTGATTGTTTATCTTTCGCATGATTGCCAAGGAATATCAGACACCATAAAAGAAATCAAAATATGCAAATAAACAAAATGCACATAGCCTTCAAAGGACAATGTGAATCATCTTAAATTACACAGATAGTAATTATAGTGGCAAAGGAAATGTGGAGAAGGGGCTGAAACTTTGTAAGAGAAGAAAGTGGGGTTTTATTGTATAAAACACATCTATTAAAAAGGGAAGACTGCAAATTCAAAAATATACCAGAAAATATGTTGGCTCCATTGTAGGCTTATTTAATAATAGCAAGACAGTTTTACTGATAAATGGTTCACCGTACCAGTGCATGCTACCCCATATTGGGTGTGCTATACCATACTGGTTCCAAACCGAGACTCGGTACAGCCCTGCCGTACCGAGTCACAGTTTGGTACTGACATCCATAACAGGTGCACCAACACTGCTAGCATGGTACTAGTATAGGGTCCAGTATTGGGGATGGCAGTCCTGTGCCATACAAATAAAGCAAGCAAGTTCGTATTTGAATGTCAACTAACAAAGGTAATAGCTTAAAAAACAAAACAAGAAAAAAGGATTGGCAAAGACTAAAATGCAACAAAACTCTTCAAAGGTAAACCAGCTTCCAGTCTTCTGTGCAATAGAATGGGTCAACCGAATTCAGAAAATGTAACACTATGAATTTGCCATTTCTGCACAATAGTGGGTCAACAGAAATCAGAAAATGTATAACTATGAATTTGCCATTTCAGGGAAAAGAATTATTGACCTTAGCTATATCAAGAGTGAGGAGGCAGGACCAATGGAAACGATGGTGAAATTATGGAAAGGTAAAACCGCATATTCTACAAGATGCTAAATCAGGATATTACTAGAGAGACAAAAAACAGATCAATTTTTCAGGGAAGAAAGGGAGAAAATGAATTTTATGGGGGAAGCAAGGTTTCTCATCATAAAATGCATATTGAGTCAGATAAAAATAACATGTCATAAATCATTGGAGAATATTGTTATGCGGTAGGACAAATACTTTCTGGTGTTCTAACATCAGTCCTAACCACATGCCTTTTGTTAATGTGGTTTGTTTTAAGCATCTTAATGCTTGATTTCTCACTAAAGATACCTCATGCTTGGACAGGCAAGAAGCAAGTTAGCATTACTGTGTTGCCGTCTCTGACATCATGTACTGTCACACTCAAAAATTGTCTAGCTATATTGCATTTTCTGATTTGGTCAAGGTGCAATATGTCCGAAAACTAGATTTTAAATTTTACATTAACAATGCATTAAATCATGTCTTCACCTTGCCCACCACTTCTACCATCATATTGTTCCCTTCCCCTTGTACCGTATAAAAAGTGATTAAGTTTCTTCGCAGGCTAATTCTACTTTTCTCTCTCTGAATCCATTAAGAAACAATACAGATTACAATTTGTGCTAGGTTTGAAGGGGCATCAAATATTTGAGTCACACAAAGTTCAGTGAATCTATATACATTTATATGTAGATTTATTATGTGAAAATATCATACATGAGCATTTATGATAAGTATATGTGTGCACACATCATTGTGGAAAAATGCAGTCAATGCATTAGCTCCATTTTCTCATCGACTATTAGTTCCAAGGATGCACAAAATCAAACAGCAAACTAAAAAGCATGCAATGAAAAGACTTTTCAGCATTGAAATTAAAATACATGTACCATGTAGCAATAAAAAATGAAAAAAAGCAAAATAAAAAGCATCCAATAGAAAGACGTTTTGACATTGAAACTATAATACATGCATCAATAAAAAAAAATTTACTTATAAGAAACATTAAGCTATGTGTGGTTTCTAGAAATGGAATCAGGAATGGTTTTCTCATTCCTAGGAAATCCATTACTAGGAATCATTGGGAATGATCGATCCCGATTCTTCAATTCGGATAGATTCAGGTAATCTTAATATTCAAAAAGGCAAGCACTGTAACATGTATATAATAGTATAATATTATTAATATGTTAATATTATAAAATATTACTATTATCATAACAATGTTAATATTTTAATATTAATATACTAGTACTGTTAAGATTACAAATATTTACATTTTACAATATCATTACTAATTGTATAAGTTACAACTTTATAATATAATGATAATTATTATAAAAATACTTCAAATATGAATAACATAATGTAATATATAAAATATACAAATGTTATAAAATTAGTAATTTTTTATAATTATAACAATATAATATAAAATTTTATTCAATAATGTTGGTTTTACTAATATTAATATAATATTTAATGGATATTAATATGACTAGGGTTATGATAATGATAGCCTATAGGGTGGTCATTTTACCAACCACCGCTCACTTTTTTACTCAAATTTCTACAGTAACTCTTTCAATTACATTCAAAATAACTCTCAATTGTCATTAAATTACAACTCAATTATATATTTTGCATGTCTACTCCTTTTAAAATCTCCTCTCAATCCATGACTTCCTCTCCATGGTCTTTTCTAATACATGCCTATTATCTCTTTACATGCACCCGGTGGTCCCACCCTATGGCTCCCTATCCCCACAGGGACCCTTTAAAATCTCACCAGGGCTAGCTCCCCACTCTCCAAATGCATATAGAGAGAGGCCTCAAAGTGGGTTTCCCTTGAGGTCAATATGGTTCACGAAGAAAGAGGGGGGGATGTGAGAAAGAGAGAGGGAGACTGTGGCAGAGATCTATGTAATTCGTAATGACGAAAGAGGATAGAGAGCAAGGCACATGTAATGTATGAGAGAAGGAAACACGGTGGCAACGATCGCCAATTCAAAACCAGACCTCATGGCAGCCGGCCAACAGTACAAGCCGGTAAACCCCATACAGATTGTATTGGGCACAAACCGACATGAAAACGAGCAATGAACTAGGAAGGAAAAGAGAGAGAAAAAGAGAGGGGGAGGGAAGGAAAGAGAGGTAGCGAAGACACCGGCGGTGGCCACTGGAGGGCCGCCGAGGCCTCCCGGGCTCTATAGTCCTCCACGAGAGACAATAAGAGAAGAGAGAAATAAAGAGAGAGAAAGGAGAGAAAAGGAGGGAGCGCAAGGCGGCCACAACGGCCCTCCAACGGCCTCCCGCCACCTTCTGCCCCCTGCCCTTCTCTCCTTTCCCTCTCTCCCTATCTCTCTCTTCTCGCATGTCGCGAAGGATCAGGAACCTCGGAGGACTCGACGGCCCTCCGATGGCCTTTGCAAGCCACCGCCGACCTTTCCCTTTCCTTTCCTCCCATCCTCTCTCTCTTCCACTCTTTCCTTCTCCCTCACTCCATTTTAACCAACATTCCGAATCAAATGTCCGAACCGCACTAATTAGCAGCCGATACAGTTCGCACGTCCTAAACTGTCCGATTTGGGATGGTTCGGCGAACCATGCATGGTGGTTTTGTTGAATTATGGTTTTGCCGTGGACAAAGAGATAGAAGGCACAGATACGTAGAGAAAAGAAACAAGGATAGAGGAAAATAAGATACAATTTAATTAGCATTTTCAATTTAGTTGGACTTTGAAAAAATAATTTGAATTGGAGTATGATGGGGGGTACCTGATAAAGTGACTGCACCATGGGCAGTTGTCATGACCCATGCTGATATTATAATAATGCTTATAAATTTAATGCAATAAAAATTCATATAATATGTGATATCATAATATAATTATAACCTTATAATAGCTATATTTATATATCAGGAAATAAATAACAATTATAATATAATAATTATAACAAACACATGTTACGATATGATAATTTTAATATAAGGTATAATATGGATATACTATATAATACATAATATTATATTGTTCAATAGATAATATAGTACTATATAAAAGAATAAATATATTATAAAATAACTTAATGATTATATCATATCTTGTAATTATTATAATAATTAGGTTAATGATATTATCATAACAATAATTCATTGATATTATAATAAATATATAATTATTATAATAATATGGTTAATGATATTATCATAATAATAATTCAATAATAATATGATTTCATAATACAATATTAAGCTAAATATTAAATGTTATTGACATAATATATGGTAAAGTAATATTAACATTGATAATATGATGATGATACAATATCAATATGATACATATACACATATATAGACACACACACACAATATTATACTAAACAAGAGATAGTATATTGTTATAATATATTTAGACTTATAGTTAATGTTAGTAAATATAAAATGTAAGAAAACCTCCTTTGACTTTTACCAAGGCACATATCCAACACTAGGGAAAATGATACCCAAGCCCCTGGGTATGGTTTACCCCTGCTTGTGAAAATCCAATACCCATGGGAATCAGAATTTCCATATGTAAAGGAGTTACTAAACATGGGGATGGCAGGATGGGAAACATATACCCATTCCTAGCTCCCAATTCTTGCAACCAAATGTTCCCTAAGAAATAGACCTATTCACTTGCCTTTCCAAGACACTAAAGGCATTTAACAGAATGATGTATCTGAAAATGCAGGCAGAAATTGTTTTTAGAAAATGGAAATATTATCTTAGTTTTTTCATTAGCAACCAGCAAGTCAAGACAAAAAAGGAAAAGCACACGAAACAACCACCTCAACAAGTTGCACTTTCTTGAAAAAGAGTTCAGAAATAGAAGTCTGGTTCAAGAAAAGGAACAAAAAGGCCGGCAAAATGATCAAATGATGCTGAAAATCCAGATAAAGAAAATATTTTGCCGGGAACCTCCAGAAACATCATACTTTTTCCTCTTACAATAATAATAAATAAAAATTCAAACTTAATACTTACCATAAATATACTAAGATAATATCAAAAACAACATTAGCTGGCAAGAATAAACAGCATCCACCAGAAGTCATGATTATAAATAGGTACTCACATTCGTCTACCAAGATAGCTCCAAGAAGTCTTTCTTAATCTTTGACGAACATCTGCTAAAACAGATTCTTGTGCATAGTGCCAGAACATTTTCTGCCATCCTTTATGCTTCCTTGATAACAAGCTCTGAGAGGGACGGTACCGTCCATATCTGTTAAAAACAAAGGCAGCTAAAGCTACTAAAAGTGGATGATAGAATCATGGACTTACTAAACATAGAGTGATGCCAGCATGATAAATCTTGAAAGGTCAAATATCGGAATTTCAACTTTGCAAAAGACATGATAAATCAATTTTTTCCGGACAATATCAAGGTCATGGATGCATGGTATGGTAAATCCAAGAAGAACATGGCTTTTACAGAACATAATCAATCACACAATAATAGTACATAATAATATAAGAATTACAAATTTATAATACAGGAATAAGAACATTACATAAGCAAAGTAATTAAAGTGTGCTAGAGGCAAGCAAAGAGTAGCATGCATCCGAATCTGTGATACAATCAACCAACCCATTGTCTATGCTCTAATCACCGCTTTTATTCCCACCATCACTCTCGTCTATGCCATAGTCATCCACCATGTTCCAACCCATTATCCTAAACAAGGTTAGCGGACTCGATACTAGAGCTCGTACCAGCCGGCCGGCAGTATGGGTCAGTACAAATTCATACCATACCAGACCGGCACGAACTGACACGAGAACCGAGAGGAGGAAAAGAGAGAGAGAGAGGAAGGAAAAAGAAAGGAGGAGGGAAGGTGTCGAAGGGGCCATCGAACGGCTTCCGACTGACCGCCATGCATGGTTCGCCGTACCGGGCCAAACCGCCCGGTACGGGCGTACCGAGCCGGACCGGCCACTTACCGGTCCGGTTCGGACCTCTTTTTCGGAAAGAGACCTCGAACCGGGC
>KE505754.1:143598-154105 GCA_000441515.1 Elaeis oleifera
CGTCAAAATTTGCATGAATATCCTTTCAAAATTAATATTTATTTGTATATCCTCGTAAATTACTAATTGCATATGTACCCTTATAATTTTTTTTGCATATATACCCATAAGGGTATTTCAGTCATTTAAATTTTAAATCGTTAATTTTTTAACGACGTTAGATGGCGTGGGTATATATACAAAAATAAGAAAAGAAGGTATACATGCAAATCAAGTATTTTATAAGGATATAAATGCAAATATCAATTTTGAAAGGGTATCCATGCAAATTTGGATGTTTAGAAGGATATACATGCAAAAATCCCTTATAAGTTTATAACGCTATATTATAATAAAAAATCATATTATTATATTCAAATATTATTATAATATATTAATAATATAAGAATATTATTATATTTTATAAAAATATAAAAATTATTATTTATTATATTATTAGATTAAAATATCAAAATAAATAATTTATAAATTAAAGATACTTTATAACAACTTTTGAAAAGCGAAAACACACAAACAATAGAAAGCACTATGCAGTATCTTTTATTGTCATTTTCTGTTAGCAAAAGCGCTTTCTCCATTTATTACCAATGAATGTTAAAGTTATATGACACTTTAAAAGTGTAACTAACAAATAGCAAACAGCTTTTTATTAAAAGCTCTACTAGTGAAAGCTCTGCTTTCCAATGCTCTATAGGCAAAGCAATCTTGCCTAAAGCAATGCCAAACAAGGCCTTAATTGTCTAAGGCTATTTTCATCTGAAACATAAAGACTCTATCATGGATTGTACGATCTTGACAACAATAAGGCTGAAGGAGAGAACACTGGGTAATGGACGAGATGATAAGAGGGTTGTTAATGGATCAATTTATGGAGAGGGGATATTAGATATTTGACTAGGTTTGGGACAACTGTTATTATGCAAGTTGTGACTTAGGCCTTGACAATCGAATCTAGTCTTGAGTTGAGGCCCATACTAGTGCCACATTGTTACTATGTGGTACGAGGCCGGTTCAGTGTACTAAATATTGGTATGTCCTAAGAACCGCATATCGGTACCAAAACAATATGGTACGCTCCATACCATTTGGTTTAGTATGGTATGGCAAACCTTAAAGGGATGATCACTACTGAATAAGGGATGAGAGAGAAGGAGAGAGGAGGATCAAAAAGGGCAGGAGGCAAGGAGGGAGGGAAGAGGCAAAGAGAAGGGGGATTGAAAGGGGCCAACAATCGCTGCCACATGGGGGAAGCGAGAAGAGAAGGAGAGAGAGAGAGAAGTGAAGGACTTACCTCCGTCATAGCCACTGGTCTTGATAGAGAGAGCAATGGAGCCAGGACTCGATCGGTCTTTCGTCTTCTAGAAGTGGTCCGAGGAGTAGGTAGATTCTAGCTTAATAATACGTGCAATTTTTCATGCAAAGAACCCAAACTCAAATCCTTCAACTTAGATTCTAGCTTAACAATAATACATAGGTGCATGTGTGTGTAGAGTGGAGAGAGTGTTAATGTGTTTGCAAGAAGAGACAATCTGTCATATCAGCACCAAGGCTCCTACCAAGCTAGTGACTGGTTCCATATGGTACGGATCCATATTGCACTATGCCAGGGCATATCAAAACTAATAGAGGGAGGGGAATAGGGAGAGGAAGAGGAAGAGGAAGAGAGAGTGACCGGGGAGGGAGGGAGGGAGGAAGGGGGAGAGAGAGGGAGAGAACCCTAACCTAAGAGAACTAGGAAGAAAGGAGAGAGGAGGAGAGGAAGGGTGAGAGAGAGAGAGGAGGGTCATACCTCGGTTCAACCGCATTGGAGTTGGAGTCAAAGTCACTATCGAGGTCGATCGAGGGAGCGTCGGAGTCACCATCACCAATGGTCTTCAACATTGCGTACCGTGGAGCCTTGAAGTTCCCATTATGGTAAAAGATCAATCGAGAGGGCAAGAAAGAGAGAGATTAGTCGATCGAAGCCTTCAAGGGTCGAGACATCTCGGGAGCCAACAAAAAGAGATCAAACTGTCACATAGGCTCATCATCTGATGCAAAATCGATGTGAGAGGGATAAAAAAAAGAGAAGCAAGGGGGAGAGCTTTTTCAAATCTAAAACTTATGAAGCATCAAATGAAACAAGAGCTAGCTTTTAGCTGAATCTAAGGTAGAGGATTTAGTTTATCTTTTACCAAATCTAGAAGATGAAGCTACTGAGATCGAAAACATGGAGTTCAACACCTTACCTAGTCCGAAGCGGTCCTGCTAGCTCTATTCTATGGTCTAGAGGCAAGCTGCCCACTTTTGCACCTTTCTAAGGCGCACTTTACTCCTGTCCTTAATGAAGGAACCGAAGTAGATTGAGTTAGAGCAACCTTTTCGGAACATCACAAAGCAGTTCCCAGTGTGCCCCTTTTTATGGGAGGACTCAAGGGTTTATTACAAGAGCGAACCGTCCGAGCACCTGAACCATCATAGTACTTGATCGGTACAGTTTGGTACGGGCCCAAAGGCCCCAAACTACCAGGTTCAGGACAGTTTGGCGAAACCTAAAAAAACTATAAGCAAACAAATGGTATAACCTATAGAAAGATAGTTTTAAACCCAAACAATTTCTAACAAAGGTCGAAAACGTAGACTATGAACAAGCACATAAAATCATAATGCTCAAGATTTTCTGGTAATTAGATTTTAATCAATATATGAAAAGAGATGTGACATGGTGATCTATATCCGGTTTAAATTTTGAGTAGACAACTTGATAGAAAGAAATTCCCTGATCTACTAAAAATTTCAATTAGAAACAAGTTTTCAGGAATTGTAGAGTACCAAGGCAGAACCTTGGGCACCACATGGACTCAAATTGCACTACTGTCATCAACTGGATCCAACGCAACACAGAGCAGTTGGAGACCCATCCGCTCCTTTGAGACATATGGATATCCCTACATGACTTCGCTACCGTGTCTGTTCAACATGTTTCCAGAAGGCAAGCAGCACCACTGATTGGGTCGCTTTCTCGATGGCAAAACACACTGGTGACTAGACCTGGCGACAAGGTCAGACGTGCCTGCATATCCTATAGGACATTTTGTTTCTGATTTTCTGGGGTGTACTCACATTCAAGTAGTGTGAGTGCCTATTTGTACCCAAAAAAAAAAAGAAGGAAAGAAACAAGTATTCAAGACAGAAGGCATAGTTAGGTCAGAGTTGTTCCTAGCCTATGTCTCCACAAATTATAGCCGAAAAAAAAAACAAACATAACTTTGTTTGGGTCTATGAAGGTAGAAAAAGGAACAAGTCTATATATCTAGAAAAATTTGTAGTATAAGCATGATAACTGTTTGTTGCAGACATAAAATAATGATGACAACATAACCACCAAAATTTTCTATTAATTCATATGTTATAAAATGAAGCAAGCAGTGGAAATTATTCAAGTAGTACAATGAGTTTGCACAATTATGCAAAAGTTCATACTCATAAATGACACAATCTTATCAACAAACAACCAAACAAACCTAATAGTTAACAGTGTAGAATAGACCTACTTTTTTCTAAGAGCACAAATGGAGAAGTAATCCCAGAGACTTAAAATCTGTTGCAACTGAACCTCATTCAATGAGACGACCTAAAAAACAAAAGAATGACAAGAAGAACCAATATAACTTATCTTTAAAAATATAAAAAGAAATACACATTCAACAATGAATCATCAGATGACCATAAAGGAACAAACCAAGGTAGTTAGCTCAGCAGTGACGTCATATTGAGGCACACCATCAAGCTTTCCAGATTTGTTTGTCTATACAGGCAAAGCACATTATACTGCATATAAGCATTTCTTGCATGGACAGGTTCAAAAATGCAAGAAGAAATTATAAATTTGTAATTCAAGGGAGCTCTAAAATTTAGATCTAACCAAATGATAACACAAAATATTACAGTAATCAGGCAAAAAGGGAACATCAAAATGTTAATAAACTAGCATACCTGCAGAAAAACTTTAACCTCAAATGGATGTATTATATAGTCACATCTCTCAGACTCAAAGTTCAAATTACAGCATAGCTGGGGTCAGTAGCATCATTAATACCAGATAAGTTTTGGGTTCCTCTAACAAGTTACAGTAAAGTCCGACATTTGATATTTCAACAGCCTTGTCAACTTGGCTGCCTCTTGATTTCCCCACTGAGGACCTTGAAAAAAAAAATAATTAATTAATTAAAAGTACCAAAGCTAACTGTATGCAGAGAAAGTTAAGCATGTCGTCTACAAAGCATTCCAACAAAGAAAAAGCAATCTGCAATTATAGAGGAACTCATAAATAACACAAATAAGAGAGTAACCATTAATTGATAATTGATACATACAAACAAAACTTAAATGCACGCATGCCACTTCTTTTAAGGCTTTATATATTAACTAAACAATGAACTATAGGTTCTTAGACTTCCAGGAAATGAAGAATGAAAGGACAATCTTTTCTAGATATGTATGCACGTATGTACGTCCATACATACGTATGTACATCCATACATACGTGCATGCATACATACCAACATATCTAAATTTAGTTCTATATATACATCCATACATACATGCATATATAGCAATCAAGTCATAAAATTTAGTTCTAAAAGCCCATACAATTCTGTCAAAATTCTAAATGATTAAATTAGCAATTAAAGTGGTATCCTCAACTAAAAGTTGAATTTCATTTAATAAGAGAAATGAGAGTCCTAACAGGCTCCAGCTCTTTCTACCAAAATTTTAATGATATAAAAAAATAGAAGTTTCTCCAACTATATGAAAAACAAAGTAAATTCAGTTACATCAGGCTAAGATCTCAAATTTTGAAAACTGAAAAGGATAGGATTTAGCACTTTATAGCCAAGATCTGATTCAAAACAGATGTGCCTAAACGTATGTACAATAAAAGAGTAGTTGCATAAGAAATGATGAAGTGAAATCGACGCATATTTATCTTGACCAATAAATTGTTGGACTGATTAGAGGCTAAAGGCAAAATTAAAGCCTCCATCCATAACAAGGAATCACTCTTTACTTGGCCTTCCTTTAACTCAAGGAAAATTGACGAATCCTGATGGCCAATGTTTCTAAGTATTCTGATAGGATGGCAATAACTGCCTGCACATGAAACTTCCACTAAACAATAAGAAGTACTAAGTACATGGAAGTCAAGCCAAATTCGACAACCAATAGAACTTCTGTCACATCATATCCTTCTTCCAAATAATGTTATAAACTCACCCAGTAAAACTCTGCTTCCATGTATCCGTCATTACTGTAAGACTTGAAAATCTTAAGCCAAATATAAAATTTTCCTGGAATGGAATCACCAAGATTAGTAACTTAATAGAGAAACAAAAAAATTGGTAACATATTCAGTTGCCAAAAAAAACTAAATGAAGGGAAAAGAAAACAGTAATGAAGGAGCTGCAGTTATCTTTATTTCTTCCCAAACAGGGCCATCATCAAAACATACAAACTAATATACATATACAAGTGCTCGTGGTCTTCAATATGACCATCTGAAGTTGCCAACAGGGTGAGAAGACTGCTCAATTCCACATTCCTACAAAAGCATTTCTAGGTCCATCATGTTTAACACATTAAGAGGGCACAGTCATGCTGATTGCCAAGTAGAATAGATCAAGGTTTAGGGAATCATACCACAATATACCCTCATTGTGCTCATCAAATCTTGCAATTAATATCGTTGGTGAACAAGATCAAACCACCAATTGGTTGAGTTGCACGTTCAAGTGCCAAGTCAATGAGTCCAATCACTGGAAAATCAAATTTATTTATGAAAATAACACCAGAGAGGAGAGATGTTGAATGGTGTTAAGGTGTGGAGAGGTGAAATTCAAAACAATCACAAACTGAGGCAGGCCATCGCAGAGGGGGAGGAAGTCAAGCAGGGTGCGATGGGAAACACTGATAGCAAAGTTGCTGTTGATAGAGGATGGCAGAGAGGTGCAAGGTCCAAGCAGAGTGGGCAAAGAGACATGTCAGCAACTATTCCCACTCCCCTCACATCTGGTGACGGCAACAATGGAGGACAATGACTTGATGGGGCTTCCTCGGTAAGGGCACAGTGTTGGGAAAAGTGTCCACCAATAAGCACTGGAAAATTGGTGGATAGGAAGGCTGTTGGAGCCTTGGAGGGAGACCAGCAGGTGGTGGGCAAGCCATCAAGTCATTTGGAAGATCTTGTGGCAGCATGGTTAGAAGAAGGCTGACAGTGGTAGGACCCAAGGACACAGCTAAGACATATTCAGTAATTCTCAGGACACTAGAATGAAAAAACTGTAAGTGATGATGAGCTGATTATCACCTAAAAATGCAACAGACTTTAATAATGATTAAAGTGGCATAGTTTGAAGGAAAGTAATTGCTTGATGTCAGTTTTCATAATGTCAAAAATTCTACCACCTACATTTCTAATAGTTCAAGTGGATCCATGGCTTGGCTGAGTAATCTCAAAGTGGGTGATGTATCATAAATACAAAAAGTACTAGGTCAAAACTTCATATTGCGAAGCATAAAACTAAACCAAATAAAATCAAAAAAAAATGAGCAGAAATACATACCTTATGTTAATGATTCAAAGTCAAAGATGGACCTCCAAATTGGAGATCCATATTGTTGATCATGACCTACACTACTAAAAGCCCTAGAAACCACCATCACCATGTTTCTTGATCTCTAACCTATGCATGAAATGGGTGCAAAGTGAATGGTTTTGCATCTTTTGCTGATATAAGACCTTGTTTTGCTATGATCTAAGCACCAAAATCCATCGATTTTCAGTCCATACATGTCTTAACATCTTTAGATCATGATCAACAAAGTGGATTTTCAATTTAAATACTCTATCATGTATGATAGCACACTAGTAAAATGAAAAACAACCATTTTTGCATCCATATAATGCATAGGTTAGATACCTCCGAAACACATATTCTTTTAACTATAGGTGCTTTTACAAGTGTAAATCATGATCCATGTATGGATATTTGATATGGATGCCCTAACATTGATTTTGGAATCCCAGAGTCTTCCACCAAAGATTTACATAAAGCATGTCGTCCAATTCAAAAATATTCAATAATATTACACATTTAATGAATTTGAAAGTGTTAAAACATGAATGAGTTTTAATTCTATTGTTGTGCTACAAAATTGAACAATTGACATGATAACTCTGATCCAATAACCACTTAAACAAGTAGTTTGATATTTCATCTGGATTGGGCATTCTTGGAGTCAGATCACTAAATTTTGGGCAACATGTGTTATTTCTTTGCTATAATATCAACCTATGAATTACACTTTGCAATTTTTCATAGCAATAGAAATAATATGTGGATTGGGGCTATTGGGGTTTATGGTTGCATCATTGACTATAGTCCAAAAAAGATTGGGAGTAGCATCATAAAGAATACTTTTACATGCAAAATTTATGCACAAAATGAGATTATCTTTACAGCAAATTCTTTTTTCAGAGAACATTTGAAGTTAAATAATCATTACTTAAACGAATTTAAATGTTCAAGTTAAAACACCTTGAGGTTCAAGGACATACTCATCTAGAAGAGAGATGAATAACAATATTATATCCAATATAATCTAGGGAAGTCACGAGGGTCAACATGTTGACCTCTATAGTTCAAAGAAAGGATCTAAATAGCAGCCCAAACAAGATGTTATGAGGTGTGCCATAATGACCAGCCAAAACCAGTTTAGAAACCAATTTAAAAAGATTGGAGCCCCTGTTTATTTTGGAATCGGAGCTCTGCCCCTGTTATGCTATGGCTGAAGGAGAGCCCCCTCCCTCCCTCCCTCTCTCTCTTTTCCTCTTTCCTTTTCCCTCTCCCCTTCCCTCTCCAGCTCCCCTTTTTCGGTACATCATGAGTCAGCACAATGCGATACCACACCACATCATACCATCAGGCAACTAGTATGAGTCCCTGTACCAGTTCCGCCAACCTTGGCCTAACCCTTTTTATCTTCCTTTATTCAGCCAAAACAGGGAGAAAGAATAACAAGGAACCAAGTGGTAAGCCCATTTTTATAAATCCAGCAATGAAATGGAAATTCCCAAGCCCCAATCTCATCTATTAAGGCAAAATATCATCATTTCCCCTCTTCAATTTGTTTGCCAAAAAGTGACTGAAAATGATAAGTATAATGGGAAATCATATGTTAGGTTTCTTCTTTTGGCATAATTTCATAACATATTATGGATCTACCTTGGGTTTGCATGCTTGCGTAATCTTTTCAAAGCATTTTCATTTAAAAAAATACTAATTTTGGAATTGAGAGTAAAACACTGCAATCTATGGAACAATGAAATAAAAAAGAAACTAAAAATTGAAAATAAATAAATAAATAAATAAACTAATCTAATCTGTATGGTCAAGCATGCTATATGTAGGTATAGTACCATACTAGTACCAAACGGGCCATGTACCTAACCAGTTCAAGTATTGAAATCAATACTGGAAAACTGCCCAAGAGGATTCTCTTCTACACGCTCACATATGCATACATGCATAAAGCAATGAAAGGATTGGATTGCTTAAAATGGTTTATATCCTAATAATAGAGGCTTTCTGCCACTTGCTAGGATGTCAAACAAGAGATTGGAGAATCAAAACTATCTAATAGTCAAATTTGCTTATTCCTTGAGTTTATATTTGTGGAGTAATTTTATTAGAGAGTTTAGGTTGCTTTGTTCTGAATTAATTTAGACTACAAGATAAACAATTGTTAGTCTTTCCGTTACTTGGCTACCAAATATCTCAATCCATGAGTTACTTGGTCCCCAAATTTTTTTTCCAATTTATTTGGTTACTTAGTTCTAAGGCAAACAGGTTATTTATACATAAGTACGGGATAGATAAAAGAGATAGTCATGAGCATTAAGTTCTGGATGTTTGATGGAAGAAGTGTATTCTTTGGCTTGAGGTGGCCTCTTACTCTCTCTTGTTTCATTTCACTCTCTCCTCCTCTCCCTCCATAGCTCCTTTTCTCATCTAACTGTCAATCTAACCTACAGAAATCTGTAGCACTGCCTAAAATTCAATTTTGGGTCAATATTGAGCCTTTCACTTTCACCTGAAAACCATAGGAACCCTTTATTTTAACACAAAACTCATTCTCTAAACCCGACCCAGAAAACTTCCTTACAACCTTTAACTACACAAACCCTTCACTTCTGTCTTGTTTGCCAAGTCTGAATGGCAAGCTAGCGATTTGGTAATTAAGCAGTACCCTGAGCTTCCTAGACCATTAAATCCACCAACACATTGGCAGACCTAAGTGGTTCTTTAGCAATTTGGTATCATAGCTTAAGAATTCCACACCATCGATTCTTTTACTCTTTAATCTCCTTTCTAGACTTCCTCTAATTGTTTCCCATTTCATCATGGTATTAAGCAACAAGTTTCAAGCTTAAGGTCCATCAGAAAGAAAGGAAGGACTTTAAGCTTACACACAATGATTTGACATCCATCAAAACTGTTGATATCTGTCCATAGTAATTTAGAATCAGCAATACTGGGTTACAAGCGAGGATGAACCTTGGCACAACAGCAAGGTTGATCTTGTGAGTTGCAGGTCATGGTTTTGAAACACGAAAACAATCTCTCAGCATATGGCGGCAGAGATTCAGGTCCTAGCGGACGTCCCATGGGACACCGGGACGGAGTACCATCTCATGTGTTGGGACAGGCCGTCCCGCTAGCATCCCAGCATCCCAATTGGAATGTCTTGGGATATCCACTATCCCAAGTATCGGGACATTCCTGTCCCAAGTATCGGGACAGGGCGGGACGGCGACGCATCCCATTCCATAGAAAAATCGGGACAGCCCTGTCCCACGGGATTTAAAACCTTACATGACGGTAAGATTGCATACATCGAAACCCAGAACCTACAATGGTGGGAGCCTCATGCACTGGGCCACCCTTTTAACACTAGGTTGCAAGCAATCATGGAAGCTCTAGACATTAAGCACTGGGTTCATACAAGGTCATCCTCTCCTATCATGAATAATTAACAAACTACAAAGCAAATTACTTTAACGCAAGCAAATGTGCAGCCACATGAAGATCCGCATATTAGAAGTCTCGGTTGAAAAAGCCATCCTATAAGAAATTTATGATTAGAAAGGCATTTTGTTCCTTGAAGATCCTACCAAATACAAATGGCAATCCTTTGCATTAAGATGCTACAAATGAAGATGCACTTCTTGAGGATAAAATTAAGAAGATTGAATGCTCTAAAAAATCATGCATCAACATAAAGTCCTAATGAGAAAGAAATCACAACTTTTCAAGGGTCCTAATCAAGGTTTGCTATGTTGGTACTAGAACCTATACCGATTGCCCAACAATATGGTACGGTATGAAGTATAAACCATGCCGTTCTATTCCAGGCCCGCACCGACACAAGAGAGCCGGCGAGGGGAGGGAGAGGGAAAAGGAACAGA
>KE505754.1:154161-165921 GCA_000441515.1 Elaeis oleifera
TATATATATATATATGTACGATATATATACATATATACATATATATATATATATATATATATATATATATATATACATGTATATATGTAGATATACATATATATACATGTATATATGTACATGTACATGTATATATGTACATATATGCATATATATATGTGTGTGTGTGTGTGTGTGGCTACCATCTTCTAAATTAGGGCAGACCATACGTAGGATATGAGATAAAATGGTAGTCTTAAGTATTAAACAATGTGACATTTAACTAGGAAGTGTTTTCTTTGGCTAGAGTTGGCTTCTTACACATCGCTTTTGTCTCATCTCTTTCTCTCTACATGCCCCTATCCAGTGCTTTCTTCTTCTCTCTATTCCTTTGCTTTTGCTCTTTCTCCTCATCAAATCTTCTCTTTACTAAGCAAAACTCTATATCACTACCCAGAATACAATTTCAGGTCACTATTAAAATATTCTCATGAAGCTGATGAACATTTTCTCTAGAACCAAACCTATCCTCTAAACTCTAGGGCAAACCAAGGTTTGAAATCTAAAGGACATCAACCGCATGGAATGGCACGCACCTTACAAGTTGGAAACGGAACCTGAGATGGTCCTTAAGCTGACGAGCATGAACCAACCTGAATTATCTTGTAGTAGTTCTGATTCGGGCACTCAGTACCAAGCTTAAAGGTGTTTAACATATTTCTTTATATTGGTAATTGTCAAAGCCAAGATTTTAAATCCCATGAGATGAGACCGTCCTGATTTTCCACGAAACAGAACGTACCGCCATCCCACCCTATCCCGACACTTGAGATAGAGGATGTCCCAAGACGTCCCGATTGAGATGCTAGCGGGAGAGTCCTGTCCCGACACATGGAATGGTACCCTGTCCCGATATCCCGTAAGACGTCCCATTAGGATCTAAATCCTTGTTCGAAGCTACATAGGGTGCTAAGCTGCCATGAAACCCCTCCACCTCTCGACATTCTAGATCTACCCTTAAATACATATATGAGCCACAACAGAACCTCACTCTATCAGGTACTCCCCCCCCCCCAAAAAAAAAACCACCAAAAGAAAACCCTTCCTTCAAATTTGATATCTATGTGAATGTAAACAATAAAGTCCACACTCTTTTAAACACCAGCTAATCATTTTCCCTGCACCATTCCCATTTACAAGCTCTTTTAATGGTAATTCCTATCAGACAAGGAACAATTCATTATGGATGTTTGGTAAAGCACTTCACAGTTCTTCATATCTTTAAATGGAATCATTAACATGAAAAGAATATGATTACGGATGACTGAAAAAATTCTAAATAGATATGGCATACCAAATCATCTCCTCTGTATTATTCTGCCTCCGTCAATACTTTCTGTCTTCCTTACACCAACTTCCTCTCTCTTCATTCACTTTCACTCATTGACATATGGTTTCTATACTGAATTGAGCTCACTCTGGCCTCGCAGGCCAGGCCAGAGTGGGTGCGAGCTGGAGCTGCCATAGCTTATGGCTAGAGCAATAGGAGGGGCCAAATAAGAAAATATAGACTAACATTAGAATTTTTTTTTTAATTAGGTGTTTACCTTTAAAATTAATGCTATTTCCTTAGTTTATCCAGCTTCTAATTGTGCATTTCTTTTAGAATTGACCATTTTCTTAATACTAAATATAAACTATTGTTGCATATTATTTTATGATAATAAATCAATCAATAGTATTTACCAGTTCAGTCCAGTACAGCAAATAATTTTTTATCAAATATCATCATTTTTAAAAAATAAAATGCTACAGAGATTTTTTTAATAGAGGTCATTGCTTGGTCCAATGGTAAAAGGCTTGGGCCAACAAGGGCAATGGCGTGGGACCAAGTCCTGGAGCAGCCAATTTGTATAGAAAAAATGGTCTCTCTCCAATTTACCACTCCCAAGACCCTGCACTGTCGGACCATAATGACGTAATGACCTATTCATTATTATTTCATAAATCAGTTGTTTTGGCCCGCTAAGGAAAATTTTTAGCTCTGACTTTGAAGTTCAACATGGTGATACCTAATTAGTTTCTCATTAAAAATTGAAGGGTAAGCAAAAATATCAGCAGTTTTGATACCTTCTCCAAATCTGTGACACTCAAAAATCCATTAAAGATGCAATTGTTTGACTAGATCATCTTAAGAATATATGCAACCTCCAATGACGGTTTTCAATTTTTCAGATATCCAAAAAAACATAGTTCTAGGGTCCATTTGGAGCCATGTTCTAGACAAATATGAAGGAATTAAATAGAATGTCATACACCAGTAAGAGCACCTCAAAGTTGTTGGCTTTGATCCCTGCAAAGTCATAGGCTTTTAGGTTGCACTAAGGTTTTACTCAAAATAATTAGCCTTTTTATAAGAAAATAATAATAAATGAGAATATGCATAGCAATGTTCAACTAGCACACAACCTGCCCATGAGAATATGCATAGCAATGTTCAACTAGCACACAACCTGCCCAGGTGGAGAAGGCAATGCTAGAAATTTATAAAGCCTCATACCATAAAAAGCTATGACAAGAGCAGTAGGAAGTTCGTCATGGGGACAACAAGAAGGATGGGTGCTTGCAAACATAAGCAGGCTGTCGCACTCATAATGTTTTGCGCACCTAAATTTTGGTGCTTGTGGATGGGGGACCTAAGATTTCTATAGGCGAACTGTAGGATTCAACAAAGTAGGAATTCAGATCCCACCGGGACGTCCCGTGAGACACCGGGACGGGGTACCATCCCATGTGTTGGGACAGACCATCCAGCTAGCGTTCCGATCGGGATGTTTTGGGATATCCTCTGTTCCAAGTGTCGGGCGGGCGAGGCGGGGTGAGATGGCGACGCCTCCGTTCATGGAAAAATCGAGACAGGCCCGTCCACGGGATTGAAAACCTTGCAACAAAGGGAACTCTTATCTTCTTAGCTGCTCAGAATTGATATGGAAACACTGAATTCTCTTATGGACATGGCAATTTTTTAATGGAATTTTAAGACCATCAAGCTTACAGTAGAATAAGCCTTTTAATTCTCATAGATGACATGTTGATATTTGTCAAGGAAAATAACAGCATTGGGCAAATTGTGAGAGTTTTTCAGCAAACTTGGAAAGTGAGCTGCTTTGAAGGTCAGTAGGCTTGCTTATAGGTCTTTTTTCTAACTTAATATCATCTTTTTATACTCCAAAGCAGAATTTAAAGGTCTTTAATTGGTGATGAAACAGGCATAGCTCTTCCATTTGACCAGCCTGCCAACTTGGTCTCCTTTGCATGTCCCCCAGATTAGAACAGGATTCTCAACTTTGTAAATTTGAATTTTACTCCAAGTATAATTTTCTAAAATTAGAACTTGAGAACATGTGAGACTACAATCTCAGTTTCACAAAGACCCAAACCACTATTTGCAATCATATTTTTCTACTTACAAAACCATGAAATATATCCAACAAATACTAAAATAAGATCAAACTCATAAATGCAAATAATATGGTAGATGGATTTCTAACATATAGATTAGCATAAATAGCAGTCAATAAAAGCTTGAAACTTTTTACAACATTATTTGTGAGAAAGACTGCAAAATTTTCAACAAGGAGAATAGATATAATTGAGAAGATGTGACCGGCATCATTACAAGCTAACAGGCAATGGAATTATTTAACACCAACATATTCATCTCATTTAATCCATTATGAAAGTCAATACATGATTACCCTTTAGATTTTCTTAACTATATTCCACATAATTTTAGCAAATTTCGGCTTACAGTTGTCAACATTCTCATGATGCCAGACGGTTGTTTCACTTGGCTTGGCCACAGAACAAGGTATGGAAGAAACGCAGACATTTCCTTGAGTTAAATAATAGCTGACAAAGGATTATGAAAGGATATATGAAAAACATACATATTACAGATTTAAGAAATCAATGAGATATTCTATTTCCAAGCTTTTGAAAGGAATGCAATAGTGCCGATCACACAAGAACACTTAGGTTGACAACTGGAAGTTCTAGGAGATATATCTGAGCATAGTTAAAAAACAACTATAGTAATAAAAGAATATTAAAAGAATCATGAAAGATTTCCTTGGACAAAAAAGATACTTATTACAAATGTCAAGAGCTGCATAAGAAAGTGTAGAATCAGTACCTGATTATTATGAGAATCAATGTATACAATATGAACATTCCGTACTGAAACTTGGATGCTGTAAAGAATCTGTATACAAAAATGCCAATCAGAGCAGCATTTGTACAACTACTTGATCATAATCCAGAACTTGTTTTACCAAGTACTTAATATATTATAATTCAGAATTTGCTCATCATAGAGACTTAGCTAGTCAAACATATGCACCTTCGCAGAAATGTACGAAATAAATGATTGGCCAGCCTGATTGTCTGGAAAGAAAAATGACAAGTCAATAGTTTGCCAGACAAGAATAAAGATTCACAAGACATATAGAATACTATGTGGATAAAGAACTTTACATGTATGTAAGGACGCACCTGCAACCACATTAGATTACACAAACCATTCATCCTACTGTAACATCTAAAAATGCAAAATTTATTAAAGGCACGGAAGTATAATATGAAACAACATAGGCAGAGTAGACGCAAGTAAAACAAAACCTTGAAGCTCTGGCATGACTGCATTATTTAGCATACAGTGTGCATCAGTGTTTTCAAACTGCTGATGTGGCCCCCACTGTTTTGGTGGCCAGGTCTTGGGTTCATGGTTTGACTGCAGGTCAACCCCAGGCAGACCATCTGAAACAAGGAAAAAAATCTATTCCTTTTATTAGGACGTAAAATAGGTGAGGCAATGACTTATCTCAAAACCCTCCAATTCATTTCCTTCCCTTATCGCCTCCTCTCATCACACCATCCTGCCTCTTCTTCCACTCAGGCGTTGATGTCTCCATGCTCCAATCTCTGCACCAACATCAGCAGCCTATGTCAGCACTAGCTCATCCTCCACCCTTGGTCTAGCACCAGCACCTTCCTCCTTCAACCCTAGCATGGCAGTGTCGTCCCTAGATCTCAGAGCGAAATCATCCTTCTCCAATCCCAGCAACGGCAGCATCCTACTACGACTCTGCACAAGCTTGGTCCTCCTCCCCCATTTCCAAACCACTGCCACTGTCCACATTCTTCCCACTGGCAATTGCTTGGGCCAGGCCATGAGGAAGGGATCTCAGCACCAGCAACATCCTCTGATTCTGCACCAAAGTTGCCCTCTTACCCAATTATCAGAGTGCTGTTGGTAGCCACATCCTTAGTACCAGCACTGCTTGGGGAACAAGCTAGGAGGGGTTCTCAACACAGGCGGCCAAAAGCAACACCTCAACCAGCAGCCACATCCCTGTAGCCATTGGGATTTTCTTTAAGAACTATTGACCCACCAGTCTGATCATCTGCTGACCTGGGCAGTTCAAGAAGTCGAACCGCTCGGACCAACAACTCAAGCAAGTTTCAACAATTCCTACTCGAGATCTGATTTGATCACAATAACTGGCGATGATGGGTACAGCAGGTTAACCCGATCAACTCACCTAGGTCTTAAACACTAGTGTAGACATACAAGATCGAGTATCCAAGAGATGCATAACTGCGAGTGAAATGCAAATGGGAACAACCAAACAGCAACTACCAAGTACTTGAAGGCAGATTAGAATTAACCATTTATATATGCAAGTAAAAAAAAAAAAATCTTGAAGCACTGCTTGGTATTAAAATCCATACTTGCATTATTCGTGCACATAATATAAAAGTTTCAGAAAGTTCAAGTAGGTTCTCAAAACTCTTTGAAGCTCAATGATTTGTTTAGAGTTCATTCAGTGTCACTGAGATCATAGATACTGTAAAATATAAGAAAGAGGAACCCTCCTCTAGAAAATCCCAGGATCTCATTTCTTATTAGAAATGCCATTTTAATTCAAGCTGAAAACCAACCTTCAATTTTTGCGTCACCAAAGTCCATAACTTCATTTGTCATTTTCAGCCTTCCAAAATATTGTCCAAAAACTTCAGAGGATTCCAGTAGATTCTATATGAATTCTAACTATAGCAAAGCATGAATAGTGACTCCCCATGCAAAAAAGGGTGTCTCAGTGTACAGGGCTCCCACCATTAGAGGTCTAGGAAGGGTCAGATGTATGCACCTTATCCCCATATGCAGAGAGGTTGCTTCCATATTTCAAACCCTTGACACTTAGGTCACTAATGTAGAAACCTTGTCATCGCACCTAGGCTGCCCTCTAGTTTCTCCAAACACAAAACTTTAATAAAATATAAGAGAGAAGAACCCTTTTTCAAATATCTAAAGCATTTTCCTTGAATTAATCTCTAAAGCTGCATGGGTCACTAAGTTATTTGGTAAGACATATAACATGGTAGCAGTTTGGGATGGTGAGTTTGGACTTAGTCACACCAAGATGACAACCAAGAAATTAGTCATCTTCGTGCCTCTCCAAAATTTACCAATAACTTAGACAAGAAGTTTGTATTGGAGGAATCAAGAGCCCTATGGTTATAATGCTTATCAACTTGAAGTTATCTTCAGGGGGAAAAATCATCTTAATAATAAACCTAGGGTCTCATTCTAATAATAGATAGTTATGATTCTATTCTTGTCTTACTATTTTTTTATGTGTAAAACCAACAACACTTTATTTGTGTTTTCGGAGAAACTGTGAACTCAATAAGAGGACCAATGATGAGCACAGACTAATAAAATTTCAACAAGGAGAAAAATCATATGGAATAGTATCATCCAAGAAATATAAAATTTCATTTTCCAAATACTGCAACTTGATAACACTATTTCTACTGCCAGCAGAAATCACAAATCAAATGACTCAATAAACTCACCACACACTCGCTTGGAAAATTTTGCCAATTCTACTGCATTAAGTTTGGCCATTTTGCCAGCTAACTCCCTTTTTCCCACTGAATCTGAAGTCCACTATACGGAAAGTCATAAAAATTCTCATCATAATCAAGCAAAATCGTCATTTGGTTATCAGCTTAAATATTTCAGATCACATAAAAAAAAAAAAAATCTGATCATTATATAGATTTTGTACATGCTATAAACACACCTCATTATCATCTCGCTGGCAGGCACATATGTAGACATCTTCCAACACAACCCTAATAGAGTCCCGTCCCAAACTTGTCCAAGGAATTTCAATGCTCAACTTCCCGATTTGTCCTGCCATAATAGGAAAGAAACTTAGCTACTTTTGAAATAGGCACCAGTTATAGATATGTTTAGAATCCAGAAAGTACAAAAAATAAATAGTATTCAATATCTGAACTAGATTGGTGCACTAGTTCATGTTTTAAAGATAAAATAATAGGATTTTCAAAGCAAGGTAATTCCCTATGTTAGAGTAATTAATTAAGATCTCACCACATTTAGTATAACCATATTTGGTTACAACCATATTTAGTATATCCATATTTGGTTATAGCCATATATTAAGATCTCACCATATTTAGTTTGTGTCCAAGTACATTGTATCTAGTATGTGTCCAAGTACATTGTATGTAGTAGCCTATAAAGGCCCATTGAGAGACTAAAAGAAATGACATAACAATTCTCTTCCTTCTTTATAATTTTTTACACCCTACTTTATGAGCAAGTGGATTATGCTAGCAACGACAATAAGAAAAGGACTTAGAATGGTTCAGAAGATGGTGGCAAAAAGGGCAAAGTTAGGTGCTTCATCTCTAAGGAGGCAACACATTTGGGTTTCCAAAAATGTACTGCAAAACTCCATTGCAGTCCCTTTCCATCAAAAGGAGGGAAAAGACAAGGCAGATAAATATATGAACCCCAAGCAATGCTAGAGGTCATTTTTCTCGTTTTAAGACTAAGATTACAAACTTATATATTTGAGGCTATGAACCCTAGATGGATAAATATCCAAGTTAGCATATTGATACATCAGTTATTTTTATCACCATGTTTACAAATATATGAATTAAAATCATCACTCTCGCTCATTGCTACAAATCTTGCTAGTGCCACCTCTCTTACTCCATCCAAAGTACATAGAGAGAATGATAGAAAGGGAAGAAAGACAAACACTAGCCATCTGTAGAGAAAGGATTAATATTCAAACACTTGTTCAGCTGATGTATAAACCATGAATTCCAGTACACTAGATGAAAATGCTTCTGGAAACACAAAGTAGCTGATGGTGTCGACTAGCTATGCAAATCACCTTTTCTTAAAGCCATATAGGGGTACATGAGCTACAAGGCTTAGCTAAAGTTTGAAACAGGAATTGCTCTTACATTTGTCAAGCATGAATTATGAGAAAAGTTCTAGCTGACCATGGCATGGCATGGCATGGCATTGGCATGCAACACAATAAAACCTTTTTCTAAAGAATGAGATAAGACAATGGTTCTCTAAGAACTAGCACATAATGTTAATCTTGAAAGTAGTATAACAAGGGAAATTTTAATAGAATAGAATAATATGGGAAAATATTGAAGCAATGACAATTCTATTTACCATACCAAGCAATACGGGGTATACTATACTGACCCAGCAGGATACCAGTATGGGCCTCAAAATATCCCCATACCAACACAAGATGCTATTCCTATACCCACACCAACAATGTACCATGTGCCAATTCCAAGATGTACCATAACATTTAAGTATTGGTCACGACTTGCAACATTGATATCAAACATAGGCATTAAGATATCCTTCATATTTACTTGCTTGGCTACAGCAAGTCAACAATTTTGTAAGGACTATTAATATGGACTTCACTTCGATGTGTAGAGTATACACTCGCTTTTTTATTATAAGGATAAACAAATAGTATATTCAATACAACACATTGAATTAAATTTATAAGAACTAAGGAAAGACACCTTTTGTTTACTATATGTTGTTACCTAAGTGTTTGTATGCTTCTTAGTCCAGCGTTCATCATACCGCCCCATATCGAATGGTACAGGGCATACCGTACCATACCAATAAGCCGAACAGTCTCATACCAACACAGCCATTCCGTACCGTACCACATACTGACATTATAATGGGATTTTACCAGTACGAGATCCAGTACCGAGATGGCAAACCTTGCTTCTTACCCGATGTGATAGAGCAAGCCTGCTACTTGTTGGCTTAAATCCTCATACCACTAAAGCATGCAAATGCATTAGTCAGCGCATACATTATGCATAGACAGCATGATTCTTTAAAAGCAAAAGTTAAAGTGGTCATCAAACTGCGCTGTATCTACAAGAGGTAGGGTCAACAAGGTACTAACATGATAAAAGGTAAGTGCATGCAAGCATTGACACTGCATATATCAACCCTGAACCAACACGTGCATGATACATTCTAATTTTGCTTAAATAAGTAATTCAATGATATCAAAACCATGAAATAAATGTTTGATTGATCATAATCACGAGGTGCAAAAGTAAGAAAAATAAACTAATGGCATTCTTAATCAACTGTACACGTAAATAAACCACTAATATGATTTCACTGTCTATGTCACCAAAGCATCATGTTTCTTGGAATCTTATATGAAAATCTTTTTCAGACAATGGAAGAGGGTTTGTTGTGAATGAGAATGAGAGAAACAGAGCTGTCTTGTTGTAGAGATAATAGTTATATACTCGCAAAAAAAATAAAGAAAGCAGTTTAAAGGAAGAAAGGCGACACAAGTTAATTATGAATGTATGACATAGCAAATGATAATACATCCATTTGTAGGCCAAGTTACACTCATCAAAGAACAAGTTGACAAAACGTAAATAGCATTACAGGGAGTTGTCCCAAAGTGTCCCGAATTTAATAAGCTCCCTGAGAAAAAGTTCAACCTTCTCGAATCAAGATGATGACTATGATTTATTTAAAAGGAGAAGAAAAAGAGAGAGAGAATAGTTAAGTAGAGAAGGGAAGGCTATGTACTCTACCATGCAGTTTGGAAGTACATCAATCGTTGCAGATAAATGCAAGCATATCATAACAGAATAAAACAAAACTTGTCAAATAAGAATATTTGTATAACATTAACAAATGAATGATTGATTGGATTATGATTAGCAAGCATATGAGTAGCAGTATTAAATACACAAATATGGATGGTGACACAAATGCAAGAAGAAGAAGCAGAACAAGAATAAGAGGAAGAAATATGGCCAATTAACAAATATCTAATATGATCATCAAGTATGGGAAGCTAACAAAGTTAAACAGCCAGATAATAGTACCATTCTTCAGTGCAAAAGGCAGCTGCAGATAGTCAAAGGCTTCAAGTATTAGCTCTACTTTCTCCAATAATATTTGTCCTGCAAAATGACCTAAATAACGTAAGTTTCCCATTGGAAGTAATAGAAAAATAATTAGAGCTGATCCTTATACCGTCACCGGAACTCGCTCTCTGTAAAATCCTATGAGGATAAATATAAATCATAGAACGGATAATCCCGTGAACTTATCAAGATAGTTATTGGAACAACAACCTATCCAATATACATAAAATCCACCAAGACTGCTCATCGAGGAAGAGAGGAGTAAGGACGATCGAGGGCAATACGGTGGGAAAACTTGGATGATTCAGTTCTAGAACGAAGGAGGAGATGCAAAGCGAGAGGAAAAGAAGAAGATTAAAAAGTTGGGAAGAGTAGTAGACTAGGAAGTAATGATTTCACCAATGCCAATTTTGAGCTGATCTTTTTGGATGCCCTTCACGTAGCCGCCGAGATAGCCCTCGAGCACCTGGCTGACAAATCCTTTGAGCACCTGGCTGACAACTCCTTCGAACATGGCTGGCTGAAGAAGAGCGTAAAACCCTAGTCCCTCCCTCGCTATATAGGTCTTCAGAAGAAGATTAACATGGCAGAGTTAGAAAGAGAGAGAGAGAGAGTCGTGCTCTGCGGTTCAGGCACTTAGGTTTTGGCTTCCTGTCTAATTTAAGAAGCGCCTCGAAGGACCGCGAGGAGCTCCCCAAACGACCATTGTCGTGGCGGAACGGCGGAGAGAAGGGACGGGAGGGAAAGGGCCCTGGGCCAAGGGAACAGTGAAAAAGAGAGCAACCGGCCGTTTAATTGAGAAATTCTTCGTGCACCGCAGTTTTAAATCATATTATCATGATTTTTCAATATATATCCAATATTTATTTTTTATTTTTTATTAAATTTAATAATAAAATATAAAAATTAAGATTCTATCGTCATATTATGATTTTCTACGATTAAATTATAATTTTTATATATATAATATTATATTTTTTTTCAAAAATTATAAAAAATGAAGAATATTTTCATCACTAAAAATTTATAAAATTTTTAAATGACGAAAATATCCCTCACTTTCTTATGATATTTAATAGATTTTTTATACGTAGCAAATTATAATTTGATCGCGGGATGTCATAATATAATCATCAGATATTATAATTTTTAAAATAGATGAGCTTTCTCGTTATTTAAAATTTCAATCGAAAAAACAAACTACAGACATTAAATACATATTGGATAGCAATCGCTATATGGCCCAATCAGATGGTGTGGTGAATTTTTTCTGTACCATATGTGGTGTACAAAGAATTACTCAGTTTTAATTTTATTGAATGTCCGAATAGGCCGAATCAACAAGAATGACTCTTTTGATTCACAAGAAGGGGAAAGGGAATCTCTTATTTAGTTAGAGATTCAAGAGAGGAGAGTATAAAAAATCTCTTTTCA
>KE505754.1:210208-224061 GCA_000441515.1 Elaeis oleifera
ATCCTTATATTAGTGTCGTACACAAGTAATTTGTGAGATCAATTACCCTCTCTTCCGAGCATACACAGGATGTACCAGTCTTACCGGAAATATTGATCCCTTTCTCAATGTTCCATCGACTAGGAATATTTAAAATTAGGGTTTAAGGTTTTAGGTCTTACTTGGTATGATCGCATCATAACCCTAAAATCATAGCCCTAATTTATGGGGTTCATCACAAAATAAGATGCAGCATATGATGAACTAAATGCCTTTATTTATTTAAAACATCAGTACATGAGTTGTTTGGAGATAAAAGAATATCCATCAATTAATACATTTTGATTGGCTTATAGGGCATATTCCTTTCAGATCAATAGGTCTATCTACTAATATCCATACTTTATTTCTTTCAAATTAATTTAATTCTTCTTGTATTGCAATTATCTAATTTGGGTCATTTTCAGCTTCTTCAACAGTTTTTGACTCTATTTATGAGATAAAGGCTAAGTAATTATTAATATTTCTCAAAGAAGAGTGAGTTCTTACCCCTTGTGATAGATCGCCAATGATTAGATCCTTTGGATGCCCATATACATACCTCCATTCCTTACGCAAATATTGATCTTGATCATCTTTATAATGTTCTATTTCTTTTTTAGTTTTTTACTTTCTTCTTTGTTGTCTTTAGTCGAAGAATCTTTTAGAGTGAGCTCTTCAACTTTTTTTTCAATTACTCCTGCATCATTATCAACAAAATCTTCTTTTCTAGAAGATTTATTATTAATTTCATCAAATACTACATGTATAAATTCTTCAATAATAAGTATTTTTTTGTTGAAGACTTTATCAGCCTTACTAGGTAAGGAGTATCCTAAGAAGATATCTTCATCTGATTTTGTGTCAAATTTTTCAAGGTTATCTTTGCTATTATTAAGTGTAAAATATTTACAACCAAAAATATGAAAGTAACTAATATTCGATTTTTATTTTTTAAAGTTTATAAGCGGTTTTCTTCAATATAGGCCTTATGAATGCTCTATTTAGAACATAATATGCTATATTGATAGCTTTAGCCCAAAAATATCTTGGGAGATGGCTTTCACACGACATGGTTTGGGCATTTCCTCAAAGATTCTATTTTTTCTTTCAACAACCTCATTTTGTTGACATGTTCTAGGAGCAGAAAAATTGTGTTCAATCCCCATTTAATTGCAAAAATTTTTAAATATTGGTTTTCAAATTCTATTCCATGGTCACTTCTAATGCAAATAATTATTAAATTCTTTTCATTTGTGACCTTTCTGTAGAACTTGGAGAATACTGAAAATGTTTCATCTTTTTGAGCCAAAAATAATACCTAAGTAAATCTGGAAAAGTCATTTACTATCAGAAGTCTATATCTTTTATTTTCTCAGCTTATAGTCCTAGTTGGTCCAAATAAGTTCATGTGAAGTAGTTCAAGAGGTCTTGAAGTTGAAACCATATTTTTAGATTTAAAAAAATTTCTGGTTTGTTTTCCAAATTGGCATGCATCGCAAATCTTATCTTTTTCAAAATTAAGGTTTGGTAAATCTTTTATAAAGACCTTTTTGATTAATTTTGAGATTGAATTCATGCTAGCATGTCCTAGTCTATGATGCCATAATTAGTTGATTTCATTGATCTTGGCATTTATTGCTATTAGACATTGGCCATGCTTTATAGAATGATCATCCAGATCAACTATGTAGACATTTCCATACCTATGTCTAATGAGAATGATGTCATTATCAATGGGACTAGATACAATACATATTAAAGATTCAAAAGTCACTTTAAACCCTTTGTCACAAAGTTGACTTATACTTAAGAGATTATATTTTAATCCATCTACTAAAGAATATTTTTATGAAAGTAGATGGAATGATACATATTTTATCGATACTAATGATATGTCCTTTGTCGTTGTTGCCAAAGGTCACCACTCTTCCTTCCTTAGCTTCTAAAGTGACAAACTTTGATCTATCACCCAATATATGCCCTGAACAGCCACTATCAAGGTACCACAATCCTTCTTTTCTTAGCTACAAGACACACCTATATGCAGAAATCAAGTAGAAGATTTAGGTACCCAAGTCATCTTGGGTCCGTCGGGATTAGTAGACATGGTTCCTTTGGGAACCCAAATCATTTTAAATTTCTATCTATTTTTCAATTTTTTGAAGTTACAATTGTATGCTTTGTGTCCTCTTTTATCAAAGCAAAATAAGTTACAATTTTCAAAACTAGTGGCTGATTCTTTTATAAAGAAATTCTTTTGAAATTTTCATTTATTTTGGAGTGTAAAACCAAGGCCTGCTTTGTTGAAGATAGTTTTTTGATTTTAAAATCATATGTAGTTTTTCAGAATCGTAGATAAAATTTTCAACTATTGATTTATATTTTTCAATATTTTTTCTTAAATTCTGAATTTTAGTATTTGTAGTTTCTTTTTCTTTCAAAAGTTCTTTATTTTCTTTGATTAGGGCCTGATTTGAAGATTTAATAGTTTTATTTTTAAGAAAATCTTTTAAATTCATTAATTAAATCATAGAAGGTCTTTTGTAATTTATCAAAAGTAAATTCAGGTTAAGTTTCAAATTTTACCTCTTCTTCTTCTTGTTTCATGAGACAAAGATTCACTACTTCTTGTGCCTCATCATCTAAATTTGTCTTATCACTATCACTCCAAGTTGCTATCATTGTCTTCTTCTTAGTTTTCTTAGAGGATCTCTTTAGTAAGGGGCAATTCATCTTGAAATACCCAGCTTCTTACACTCAAAACAAGTGGGTGGCTCCTTCTCTTTATCTTTCTCCTTTTCGTTTCTAGGCTCTCTTAGAGAAGGATTTCTTTCTAAAATTTGGTCTTCTTTTCTTCATGAAATGTCTGAATTTTCTAGTTATAAAGGATAGCTCTTCATCTTCATTTTCATCCTCCAAGGTCTCACTTTCCTCCTCTATTTTGACTGTTGACTTGAGGGCTACGGTCTTCTTCTTCTTGGTGTCTTCCTCTATGTTTATTTATGGTCAGTTCATGTGTCATTAGCGAACCAAGAAGCTCTTCAAGTGATAAGATATTAAGGTCCTTAGCTTCTTGTATCACCGTCACCTTTGCTTCCCAAGTCCGAAGAAGAGACCTAGTAATTTTCCTCACAAGTTCACGGTTAGAATAGGATTTGCCCAAGCTCTTAAGATCATTAATTATATCAGTAAAATGAGTGAATATTTCAGTTATGATTTCAATTAGTTCCATTTTAAACATCTCATATTTATGCACTAACATGTTAATCTTGGATTCCTTCACTTGATTTGTACCCTCATGAGTAATTTGAAATCTATCTCATATTTTTTACAAAATACAGATGAAAATCTAATTAAATTTATTACATCAAGTGAACAATAAAGCATATTCATTACTTTAGCATTCAATTGTGTCATTTTCTTGTCAATGTTATCCCAATCCTTTTCTGATTTTGGAACAACCTTGCCATCAATTATGGTAGTAGGTGTGTGTAGTCCATTAATTATGATACTCCATCGGTCATAATTGAGTACTTGAATGAATATACGCATGCGTGTTTTCCAATATGTATAATTAGAACCATTAAATAAAGGAGGTCAGTTGGTGGATTGCCTTTTAGCTAGAGAAACATTCAATTGGGTTGTCATCTTGATCTTTTACTCTAGATCACAAGATAAATAAGTGAATGAGAATGTCTGCTCTGATACCATTTGTTGTCTAGAGATGCAACCCAAGAGGAAGTGTGAATTGGGTTTTAAAATTTTCTTGCAAGTTGAGAACACTTATTTGCACTACTTATGCTAAAAATTAAATATATGCAATGAAAGCAGTAAATATATCCGCAAAAAAATAAAGCTATGATACAAGAGAGGATAGCACACACAAACAAATAATGTATAGTGGTTTGGTATCAGCCCAATACCTACATCCACTCTCTAAGTAACCTATTTAAGAATTTCACTATAATCACTAAGATTACAGCAAGATTGTTTTTCGAAATCACAATCTTAACCCAGTTAGTTTTACAGGAGAACCAACTACAACCTAACCCCAAGCCAATTTTAGGTTTGTATAAATCTAATTCAAGACTTGGATGAGCCTATCCCCTAGTTTCAATCATAAATAAACTAGTTACAAAAATTCAGTTGGCAGAGAATTAAATTCAAATAGCTTCTTTAATGAGTAGATTAAAAGTTAATGAATCTTAGTCGTTGGGTGTTTGAACGTTTGCAATTAAAGATTCTGAATGCCTTTTCAAAGATCTCATAAAAATCAAGAGAAAGTAGGTTGGAAGTTGGTGAACTCTCTTGAACATAATGAATGCTGAAGATTTCTATCTTTTCACTGTGAACTATATATTCTTTGTCTCTTATGTCTTATATATTATCTTTTGATTTTTAGTAAGTTTGATGCAGTTTGAAGCCAAAAAGAGCTATTTTTTACTGTTGAAGATAAAATATAGCTGTTGAAAAAAGTTTTGAACAAAATTAGGTTGTTACAGAACTAGCCGTTATGGTTGTTAGAGCTCCACGAGTCAGCTCGGACTGACTTCAAGCCATCTCAGTTGGTCTTTAAGTCGACTCGATTGATTTTCAAGTTGACTCATTTTCAGTTGATAGAAATACGGCTCTCTATAATTTTTTATCTTCTGAGGTAGATCGACTCGATTTTGCTTGGAGTCGATTCGATCTCAGGCCATAGAAACTAGCCTTTGTTCTCTAAGATGGAGTCGACTCAGTTTGGTTCCGAAGCGGTTCGATACCGTGCCATTTTTGCATGCCAGTTTCAGAATGTGCTGGAGTCGACTCTATTCCATCTTGAGTCGACTCAAACTTCTTCGAATGATCTTTTGTGTGGAATTTGACTTCAACTCATGTCTCATTAGCTCAAGATGTTCTCAATTGATTTCAATCCTATTTCAATGGTGCTTTGTATCTATAAAAGTATTCTTAAGAAAAAGTTGAAAGATATCAGTATACTTTTATGCTTCAATATTTAGTCATCATCAAAATCATTCTTGGGGTCAATACTTCCACGATTATTCGGTGAATTCGAGAGTTGGAGGGACTCCAATACCTCTCTTTTAGCTCTATATATGAGTTCTTCCACCCTTTACTCCATTCCATACTAGAGATCTGTATTTTTGGATAAGAATCATATTGGACTTCATAAGGTTTTGTCGATAGAGTTTGCCAGAAATCACAATTGACCATTGCCAGAAAAGCTAGGTTTTAAAAGAGAATATTAGGCAAGATTAAGATAGCTCCACATTGGATAAAAGGGGCGGCTCAAGTTGCTATTAGAGAGACATCAAACTAACCTGATAGCGGTACTCCTCAGCAAGTTGGCAGCATTCCTCAGCAAAAAGTCATTGATTCTGTCGAGATCACTCAAATAGAACAGCAAAACTAATATAGTTCGAATAATAAAAATCTTAATAGACTTAGTGCAATCGCAACAATAGTTGTAGCAATAGTTACTACAACAATAAACACCATCACAATAAGAATATGGAGAGCAGCAGGATCAATGAAGCAATATTATAAATTTAAAGTTACCTCCACCAGCTTTCAAGTGGACTATCCATTCTTTGAAAGCCGATAATTGGATTATGAAGATGAAGAAGGTATTTGCTGTCCAAAGGTGCCATGATAATGAAAAGATTCGTGATGCAACTTATTTATTATAATATGAAGCATTTAACTGATGGCCAAGACCAACATAAACATGTGTAAGAAGGGGAGAAACTTACTTTGGAGAGATTTCAAGGACATTTTATGGTCAATATTTTTCTCGAAGTGTAAGAATTTAGAAAGAACATAAATTTATTTATCTAAAATAAAGAAATATGATAATTATAGAATATGAAGTTGAATTTATGGAGCTTGCTAAGTTTGTTCCAAAGTTGGTCAACGATGAGTGTGACTGAGTGCATAAAGTTGATATGAGATTGAGGATAGAAATTAAAAACAAATAGTACCATTTAAATTAACTACTTATACAGATGTGATAAATAAAATATTTTTAATTGAAAGAAAAATACAATGAGGAATGTACAAAAAGAGAAAGAAATAAAAAAAATAATTAGAATGAAAGACTCGATCCTTAAATTTGAGGATGACTATGATTTGAGATAAAAATAACTCTAAATTTTTGAGAATTTGATCAATGAAAAATTTTGAAGATGATTTTTTTTTGAAGGGAGAATATGATACCCCAACCCAGTTAAAACCCTACCATATGATGAAGGAAAATCCATGATAGCATGTATGCTAGAACAATAAAATTTATATAGGCAACGAAAGCATATTTAATCTAATATGCATCTTTTAGATCTCATCTCATAAGATTATCCCTATCATATTCTTAAGATCTATATGCAGTAAATAAAATTTTATTAAAGCAAAAGCCATGAAGATCTCATCTTCACCTTTGCGTAGGTAGATATTGATAAGTACTATAAATATATTAATAAAAGTATCAAAATGTAGACTAATTGATCCTTATTCTTTAGAAATTGATGCTTCTTCTTATTTTTTTATAGGCAAGATACTCGTCATTACAAAGAGCTCGATTCATAGGCTTAAAGGAACAATTACACCTAAACAAAACTCAAATTGTCCAAAATCAATCCAAAATAGTGCTTGATGTACCATAAACCAGTCGGTCAGTCCATCGATGGTTCACAGGAACAGGCGCCGGTCTACACGTGGTGTCGAGGAGGTGGAAATATTTTTGCACCATCGGACGGTTAAGAAGGATTTGAACACCTGATCGGACAGCTGAGAACGTGCTTTTCCATATACTTCGGTGGTGGCCCACTTATTTGGTGCAATCAGACGGTTGGAAGCGATCTTGTGTATGATCCAATGATGAGGAGCTGTGCCGGCTGGGAGAACTAAATAGAGATCTTTCTTTGCACCATCCGATGGTCCAGAATGAGGTTTTAGTGGGATCCAATGGCCAGCATGATTTTTGACTTGATAAAGGCATTATTTTGGCACGATCTAGGGCATTTGATCAAGATCCGACGATCAAAAGACTTGTTTTCGCTTGAGATGCATTTGGGATGTGAATTTGAGAAGTTTAACGTGGCCAAGACTCCTGTAATATGGGGTATTCTGTGGATAGCAAGGAGATTTGATATGAGGGGCTAGGAAAGCTATAAAAGGGATCCAGAGAGAAGAGAAAAATAAACAAAATTGAGAGAAATTATAGAAAAAAAAGAGAGGAAGAGAGGGAGGTTGCAAGAGTTTGGAGCTTTGGGAGGGAGTTTTGGGGTAACATAAGGAGGTTTTATTACATCATCTTCTTCAAGTTCTCCTTCAGTTTTTCAAAGAAGATGATCTTTTAATGGTGAGCGAGATCCAATCCATGAGCAGTTAAACCTTTTGTCTTCAGGGGAGGAGATGTTGTTCTTCAATCTATATTTATATTTTATTTCTGATCTTATTGTATATTTTTTTATATGCAATCAACTATTGAAACGTTGTGAGGCTTCTTTACTTTTCAACAATATTAAATATTTAGGAATATGAATAGTTTTTATGATTTTATTCATGTATTCAAGTAGTAGTTTTCATTGTTCATGAGATAGATTTTTGAATAGTTTATGACTACGTGGAGATGAGTCATGATCTAAGAATATGATTCGTGCTCAGCGAGATAAGTTATGCTTAAAATTTAATCATGAATTTATCTTTTTCCAGTTAGTAAAGTTTGTAGTTTTTAGTGATCTAGATTACTTTATTTAAAATATAAATTTATGATCAAAGGATAGATTCGAAAATATGAGGCATTTTCTTCTATTAATTTTTCTCAATTTTATTTTGTCAAACTTATTTCTTCTATTTTCTTAAAAATCTTAAAATCTAATTTTTTATCTTATTTTCTAACTTGAATGCAACTCAGCCTTTCGATCCTTGAAGATACGATCCCGACTCATCCCATCTATATAGTTTGAGTTAGATTTTATTTTTGACCACACACGATCGTGATTAAATTTTAGCACCATTATCAGAGATTATTGGCATGATTGTTTCAATAATTTTTTTTGCATAATATATATAGTGACATTAGAAACAAAAATGAAATAATTTTTTTTTGCTTGAACATCTTATTTTTTTTGCATAGCATCTTCATAACACATCTTAAGAGCACAAACTCTAAACAAGATAAGATAGAAATTTCATCACCCTTCCTTAGCTCACAAACACGTTCCTTGCATCTTGCATAAACCCTAATTCTAATTAAAATTAATTAGAATTAGTCCATAAAGAACTTGAGCTCAATAGGACAAGTGACCCCGAAAGTTGAATTGGATCGGGTCTAGTTGATCAATTGGTGTCTAGAAAAGTGGTTCAAAAACTATGTCCCATAGGAAGGTGGTTATTTAATTGATTCCATTCGTTGATCTGGCTAATTTAGTTGGTATCTAAAGAAAGCAACGGAGGGATCCACACCAACCTTACACTTATCTGACCAGTTTGTTGGTTAGGTTTGCACTTGGAGTGCTTGACGGTGCACTTGGAACAATTAGGAGTTGTCAGATCTAGAACAACCCTAGGATAGAGAGTCCATTCTTATTTAACTTGATTGTAATTAACATCAAACATTAACTAATTCTTCTCTCTCTCATAGATTTAGGACTCTTTAGGTTCTCATCTTTAGAATTTTTTTCTCTCTTTTCCTTTCATCTTTTCTTATCTTCTTCAAAAATATATATAAAAAAAATTAAGATTCTTTTGATCTAGAACTCTTTGCTGTATACTTGATCGTCGATCGTTACAATTAGAACTACAACCATTAGATCAAAAAATTGAAAAGATCCTCAGAATAATTCGATCTAGGAATATGGCTGAACCAGATAACCTAATCTTCCTCGTCAATTAAAAGAGTATTTCATCCCATCCTCATGTACATATTCTCCTTGTATCCATTGCCCCCTGTAAAGGCCTTCCAATATGAGATTAAGTCCAGTGTCATTCAAATGTTGCTTTCTTTCTATGGACTTAGTAATGAGAATCCTTTCCAATATCTTAATGAATTTCTTGAGATATGCTCAACTGTCAAAATTCTAAATTTCTTTGATGATGCCCTTAGGTTAAAATTGTTCCCATATTCCCTTAAGGACAAGGTCAAGTATTGGCTAAACTCTCCAGACTCGATAACAATTTCAACCTGGGACCAACTTCAAAGAGAATTTCTCAAGAAGACTTCCCCATAGAAAAGACAAATTAGATTAAAAAAAGTCATTACCAATTTTTTCAGATGGATGGAGAAATATTCCATGAGACTTGAGAGAGACTCAAAGACTTAATCCCTAAATATCCGCACCATACCGTACCTAAGTGGCAACTAATCCAGTGCTTTTACGATGGTCTGTTAGAAAAGCACCGACAGATGGTTATGCCTCGTGTAGTGGAATATTTATGCTCAAAAACGAACATGAGGCCTGACATATATTCGAGATCCTTAGCGAAAACTTCCTACACCACATGTCTGCCACCCGTAGAGGCTCTCCCATGATTGGACTAAAAGAGATGGAATTTATAAGATAGATCATTCCATAGAAATCCACAGCAAGGTGATAAACTGTCACAAAAACTCGACCGACTACAAGTTGGGCATACCTCCACCCCATCTACACATGTGCAAGATGTTTGTGCCATTTGTTTGAGTCCAACTCATTTTATGGGTGATTGCCCAGCCGCACATCAATTTTCTAAGTTTGTGCAGGAGCAAATTTATCAGGTCTAAACCCAGATTGCTCCCAGACCAGGTAACAACCCATATTCAAACACTTACAATTATGGTTGGAGGAATCATCCAAACTTCTCCTGGAAACCACAACATATGGTTAACCTGATGACCCATAGACCCAACTACCAAGAGACACAATATCAGAACACATCTTACCCTTAGTACCAAAATGCTCCTCAACCTTCCATCACTGTACATAATTCAGTTTGTGAAGAGAAGGTCTTGAAAGTGCTGAAATGATTAGAAGTCAACACCCAGATCTTCCACTCCCATGCACAATCGATAGCTAAGCTAGAGGTCTAAATTGGTCAACTAGCTATAACCTTCAGTAGGAGGGAGAAACAATTGTCCAGCCAATCTATAAGCAATCTGAAGGGGCTGTACATGGTTGAAAGTTCTAATGCCTATGAAATCTTTTCTGAGCATGCTAAATCGGTAATGACCATAAGGAACAAAAAGATCTTAGAACAGCCAAGAAGAACCAATGAGCCAGAAGCTCAAACCCCAACCAAAACCAAACCATCTAAAAAGGAAAAGAGTCCAAGAAGAGGGATGAACCAACTCCTCCAGCACCCACACCTAAAGTTCTATTTCCAAGTAGTCTAGAATCTCCTGCACCATTCAATAAGAAAAGAAGAAAATTGGACAAAATGATGGAACTATTTAAGCAAGTCCAAATCAATCTTTCTCTTCTTAATGCAATAAAACAAGTCCTAGCCTATGTCAAATTTCTGAAGGATTTGTGCACATAAAAATGTAAATCTAGAGCACAAATTTCGAAGAAAGTTTGCCTCATTGAACAGACTAGTTTAGTCTCCTAACACACTACACCTCCTAAGCTTAAGGATCTAGGTGTCCCTATCATCTCTTGCATCATAGGTGATCTATATATCTAGAAAGCTCTATTGGATTTAGGGGCAAGTGTAAATCTTTTGCCTAGTTTAGTGTATGGCCTCTTTGGATTTGATGAGTTGAAATCCACCTTGATTATCCTACAATTAGTTGATAGATCCATCAAAGTACCGCATGGAATGATTTAGGATGTTCTAGTAAAGGTAGATGAGTTCTACTTTCCTATAGATTTTTTGATGTTTGACATGGAATTTGGTGGCAACCCTAGCCAAATCTCTATCATCTTAGAATGACCCTTCCTGGCAATAGCCAATGCATGCATCAATTGTAGGACGGGAGTTATGGATATTTATTTGAAAATAAGAAGTTGAGATTTAATGTGTTCGATGCTTCCCAAGGACCACAAACTGAGAGTTGTTTCAAAGTTGACATAAATGAAGATCTAACAGAGGAAGCCACTCCCTTGATTTTGTTACAAGATCCTTTGTTGGTTTGTTTGGCTCATTTCAGAATGGACGATTTTGATGTAGATGGATACATTGACGAAGTGAATACCCTATTAGAACCACCCACTTCAAAGGCCACTCTGCCATGGACCATAAAGTATGAGCCATTTCCTGAGTTAGCTAGCATCCCAATAACTCCTTCGCTAGAATCACCACCCACTTAAGAACTAAAGCCACTTTCTGGGACCCTCAAGTATGCATTCTTAGGACCTAATGACACCCTTTTGGTGATCATTGCATCAGACTTGACTATTGCTCAGGAAGCCCAGCTCATTGATGTTCTAAAGGAACATAAAAAGTATATAGATAGTCTATTACCGATCTGAAAGGCATAGACCCTCCATCTGCATGCACCACATTCACTGCGAGCCTGATGCAAAATCATATAGAGATATGTAGAGGAGATTGAACACTAACATGTGGGAGGTAGTCAAGAAGAAAGTTGTAAAGTAGTTAGATGTCAGGATTATCTACTCAATATTTGACAGCAAATGGGTCAGTCCTACACAGGTAGTGCCTAAGAAATTAGATATTACTGCTGTAGAGAATGATGAAGGTGAACTATTGCCCACTCGCACAATCACTGGGTGGCGAGTGTGCATTGATTACAGAAATTAACATCGTTACTAGGAAGGATAATTTTCTTACCTTTATTGACCAAATCCTAGAACAGTTGGCAGGCCAAAGTTTTTTTATTCCTGAATGGCTATTCAAGAGACAATCAAATTTTTGTATTCCTAGATGATCAAGAAAAGATCAGCTTCACATGTCCTTATGGCACGCTCGCCTTTCGACGCATGTCCTTTGGACTTTGTAATGCATCTGCTACCTTTCAACGATGCATTCTGATCATTTTTTCAGACATGGTAGATAAATTCTTCGAGATTTTTATGGATGACTTTTCTGTATTCAGAACTACTTTTGAGAATTATCTTCAGAATCTATCTGAAGTACTAAAGTATTGCAAGAAAACAAACCTAATCTTGGATTAGGAGAAAAGCCATTTTATGGTTCGAGAAGAAATCATTTTGGGACACATTGTATCCGAGAGGGGGCTCGAAGTAGATAAAGTGAAGGTTGAAATAATTTCTAAACTACCATCTCCGATTTCGATCCGACAAATACGATCCTTTCTTGGACATGCAGGATTCTATAAGAGATTCATCAAAGACTTTAGCGAAATTTCTCGACTCTTGTGCAACTTGCTTGCCAAGGACACTCCTTTTGTCTTTGATGATAACTGTGCCAAAGCCTTCCACACACTTTGCACTGCCGTGACAACAGCACCCATCATTAGGCCCCCTGATTGGTTCCTCCCATTCGAAATCATATGTGATGCATCCGATTTTATGATTAGTGCAATGTTAGGACAGAGCAAATAAGTAACCACACATGATTTACTACGCTAGCAAAATCCTTTCAGATGTGCAACTGAATTATACCACCATCGAGAAAGAGTTGCTAGCCATTGTGTTTAAATTAAACAAATTTAGCTCATATCTTCTAGGGTCCAAGGTCATCGTATACTTAGATCATGTAGCCTTAAGGCATCTGCTCGCAAAGAAAGACATAAAGCCAAGGTTGATCAAATGGATTCTTCTCTTACAAGAGTTTGATTTAGAAATCAGTGACAAAAAAGGTTCAGAGAATGTGGTAGCAGGCCATATTTTTATGATCCCAGTTGAACACACTCCAGGCACTGATATGGTCAAGGATGGATTTCCTGATGAGCAGCTTTTTACAATCTCTTCCAACAATCCTCCTTGGTTTGTCCATATCGTTAATTACTTAGCCACAGGGCAGACCCCTTCTCATTGGTCCAAGTAGGAGAAGAAAAGGTTTTTTGTATAAAACAAACACTACTTTTGGGAAGAACCTAAATTGTTTAAACACTGTCCGGACCAAGTAATTCATCATTGTGTGCCCGAGAGTGAGTTTCATAGTATTCTGACCTTCTGCCACTTTCTAGCTTGTGGGGGATACTTCAGTGGGAAGAAAACTACAGCAAAGGTACTACAGAGTGGGTTCTACTGGCCAACGCTTGTCAAAGATGCACACAAATTTGACCTCAATTATCTTAAGTTCCAATAGTCAGGGAATATTTTTAGAAAGGACATGATGCCTCTCTCCTCCATTTTAGCTGTTGGAATCTTTGATGTTTGGAGAATTGATTTTATGGGACCTGTTGGTGCAAAATTCCGCTGGCACCGGAGAAGCTGGAGTCGAGGGAGTCACGATCGCTGTCGGGACCTGCAAAGAAGTCTAAACCAGAGTTGGGTTGCTCCGGCAAGACCCTCTGATGTTCAAGTCAGTACTCTGCCTCAACAGGAATGGAGTGCTCGAATGAAATTTTAGCAGAGTTTTGAGATAGAGTTTTAAGCTTAGAGAAGAACGTATCTGGGGTTCTCCTTTTATAGACGGAGAGCGTAACTGATTGACAGCGACGTCTGTAACCGCCTGGTAGTGGGCCGCTCGGGGCCACGCGGAATTTGTTACGGAGAGTAGTGGCGTCAGGGGCCGTTCAGAGCAACGTGGAATCTGTTGTGGAGAGTGAAGTGATGTCCGTTGTCGTGACTTGCCAGAAAGTGATGGAGCCGCGTGGGATCCGTTACAAGATGTGGAGCAGAGTCGTGGCCATCATTGTGGCTTGTCAGAGAGTGGCGGGGCCGCGTAGAATCCATTACAGGAAGTGGAGAAAAGTCGTGGCCATC
>KE505755.1:24938-37230 GCA_000441515.1 Elaeis oleifera
ATTTGAAAATCATTTTTTTTAAATCAAATCTCTATGGGATCGACCCGTACTCGCTGGTCGTGCTACTCTGCACACCGTGCGCTTGCGGTTTTATTTACAATTTTAAAATTTGCACATCAATGGCTCAGCCCAATCTTTCTTTCAGACCATTTTCCTCTAGAATACCACCATCTAACTTAGTATGAGATAATCGATTCATCAAATAACAAACTGTATCCACTGTATTAACCCAGAACACCTTAGGAAGCCCTGCCTGCAGCCTCATGCACCGTGCCTTTTTCATAAGAGTTCTGTTCATCCTCTCGACCACTCCATTTTACTGAGGAGTCTCTTTCACTGAGAAGTACCTCTTGATGCCACACTCCTCATAAAAATCTAAAACTCCTTGCTGGTGTACTCCCCACCATTGTCGGACTGCAAATACTTCAAGCTCCGACCTGTCTCCTTCTCCACCTCAGCTTTCCACACTTTGAATTTTGTGAAGACTTTTGATTTCTCCTTCATGAAGTAGACCCATACCTTTCTTGAGAAATCATCTATAAGGTAAAAAGTATCTCACCCTATTTCTGACTGAAATCAGAGCCGGTCCCCACACATCGGTGTGAACTAGTTCTAGTGGGGCTGCACTGTGGGCTGAACTACTGGCAAACTGCACTCTCCTCTGCTTTTCCATCTGGCATGGCTTATATACCTTTGAGATACCTCTATCCAGATCTAAAATTAGACCATGCTTGCTCAGCTCCTTCATCCCATAATCTCCCATGTGGCCTAGGCGGTAGTGCCACAACCAGTGAGTCTTCTGTTGGTCTTGCGCTGCTGCTGCATCAGATTCTTCAGCCACCATAGGTCTTTCCATCCTATAGAAATTATTCTCTATCTTTCTACCTCTCATCACTATCATAGCACTATTTGAGATGTTCAACATCCCACTCCTGGCATGACTGCTGAAGCTATAGCCGCTCCGCTAGCTCTAGGTAACCAAATGACATGAGATTCTTCTTCAGATCAGGGACGTGCTTCACATTAGTGAGAGTCTACACCATCCCATCAAATATCCTCATTCGCATGCTCCCAATACCAGCAACTTGATATGGGTAATCATCTTCAAGTGTGACGCTCCCTTCATCCATCCTGGTGTATGTAGCAAACCAAGACTGGTTTGGGTGTAGTGATGCGAACAAGCTAAATCCAGAGTTCATACATATGTGTTTTGCCTGTGACCATCTGATACCACCAAGAGGTCATCCTCCATCTCACTATCAACCACTGTACTCAGCGCATTAGGTCCTCCCTTATCTCCCTTCTTGTTCTTCCACTGTGGGTAATCTCATTTGAAGTGCCCGATCTCGTTGCACTTATAGCACCTGACTTCCTTCTTGCTCCTGCTCTTCCGAGACTTTGACCGTCCTCTTGACTTGTCTCTTTCTCTTTCTCTTTCTGATCTCTTCCCCACGACTAAGTCCTCCTGGGGAGCACCTTCCTTGGTCAACTTCTCTCATTGTTCATCGAACCGTAGCACCGAGACCATGTCTTCATACTCCAGGATCTCCTTGCCGTAGAGCAATTTCGTCACCAATGGATCATAGGAAGGGGCAGCAAGCATAGCAGTAGCAACGACTTATCTTCCTCTTTCATGTTCACCCTGATGTTTAATAACTCATTGCACACCTGATCAAATTTCTGGATGTGACCCAAGACATCTCCACCTTCCTGCATCCGAAGGCTGTACAGTCTCTTCTTCAACATCAGCTTATTGCACATATTTTTTTCATATACATGGTGTGCAACTTCGATCACAAACCTTTCAGAGTCCTCTCCTCTAACACTGAATAGAGCACCGCATCCGCCAAACACCCTCTAATCACAGAACAAGCCTTCTTCTCCAGGAACATCCACTGACAATCCGTTATCCCTTCAGACTTCTCTTCCAATGCCTGATCTAGATTTGCTTGAACTAAAAGATCTTCTACCCGAACTTTCCACATGAAAAAAATTTCTTTTCTATCAAACTTCTCAAAATCAACCCTCATGTTGCTTCCCATGGCTGGATCCAAATCAAAAACACAACAAAACTCTAAGAGATTTGAGAAATACCTTGATAGGGTCCTTGCTGAAATTTCAGCCTTTGAAGATGTTCAACTTCTGAAGTCTCCTTCTTTATCCACACAACTCGAGCTTTGATATCAATTGTTAGAGAAACTTTCTCAGGCTATGGATATCAGGAAACAGCAAGGATCAGGTCGTGAAGGTCCTTGAAGGCCAGCAACCAAGCAAAACAAAAACAGCCTTCAGAATTTCGGTAGCCTTGTAAATTCTGTCGGTAGGATTTCTTTCTATGATTTGAACTCCTTCTCCACCAGATCTGAAATCCACTTTTTAAGATATGAAAGTATCCTTGATGAAGCCTCCAAAAACTAAAAGATAAGGTAAGGAACTCTTCTTGGGCGGCCAAGAGGGGGTGCACAAAAAGGGGGGCGTGCACAAGGAGGGCGCTAAAAACCCCAGCGCCTCCTTTCTTTCCTTTTGGGGTGGGCGGCCAAGAAATCCTAGGATTTCTTGCTGCTAGAACTTGAAGAAGATCAGAGAGAGAGAAAGCAAGAGAGAGAAGATTAGGTAGAAATAATTTTGGTATTCCTTCGATTCATCGAGTCAGAATATAATGTATCTTTATATATAGGGTCAATATGAGCCAACTCAAAACTCTCCTGGCTAACTCAATATAAGATTGCGCTCATTCAAGTCCATATACACTTATGACTTGACTCAATCTCATAATCTTTGACTTAATCCTAATCTAAATATAAGTTAGCTTCTCAAGACCCAAAATTCTTGAACCTCAAGATCCGAAAGGCAAACAGCCTTTCGCCCTAGGGCCCAAATTAGCCCTAGAAACCTCATGACCACCTCATGGACTTTGGATCTTGGCCGTAGCCTTGATCTCCTGAGCCTTGAGAGCACCACATAAGGCCCAAAACCTTTCAGTAGCCTTGATCTCGATGACCTAGATGTGGGGTGATGTATATGTCAAGGAGGTCGTGCAGAGGCTTTTTTGCCAGTGACCCCAAAGCTTCCGAGACGTCGTTTATGACATGGTGGTTGAGATTCTCTGAGACCTACATCTATGTGATTAGCTGAGCTTGTTGTCATAGCTATCACAGTAGGTAAGTCAAGCAGTATTAATAAATTTATTTACTTGTTTTAAATTTTTGTATTTAGAAGCGTCACATAATTAGGCTTGAGTTGGAGGAAGGAGATATAGGGATGAAAATTCAATCTTCCTATCTGATAGATAGGATGGAGGTGTAGATATATCTGTATCATCGAATGAGATGTGTAGGAACAATCCGTTCAAGAATTAGAGGAGTATATTGAAATATATCCCTCTATGCTGATTTAGGCTTAAGACAGAAAAGAGTGGTACCAGGAGGTCAAAATTTAATCTAACGATTTGATGGATTGGTCGGAGATACCTATAGCTTTGTATCATTGAATGAAATGTGTAGGAATAATCTGTTCAAAAATTGAAGGAGTATATTGAAATATATCAATTCGTGCCGGTTTAGGCTTCAAACGAGAGGAAGTATCTAGAGGGTCAAAATTTAACTTAACCATCCAATGAAGTACTGGCAGGGGGTGTCTATAGCTCCGTATCATTGAATAAAATTTGTAGAAATAATCCATTCGACTTGAGATATATTAATTATAATAGTTTTATAATTTTAATTAATTTAGTTCTAAAGTTATTAATAATATTTTATTTTCTTCATTACAAAATGCTGGGATATCCGGCTCTCATCCATCAAATACTGTAAAGGATGTATAGGAGTAGGAGCAGGAACTGGAGGAGGATGATCTTCGTTGATTTTTTTTAGTTTTGATATATTATATTTAAAATTGAATAGTGTTATTTGTACAATTTAATTTTGATTTAATTATAATATTAATTTTTATATATGATGATGATAATTAATGGTTAGTTGGTATAATATCCATAAATATAATTACTTATTTATTAAATTATAATATATTTAATAAATATAATTATTAAAATATTTTTAAAAATATATAACTATTAGCGATGACTTTAGCGACTGAAGTTCCATCGCTAAAATTATTAGCGACGGATTACCATCATTATTATATTTTTTAAATTTCTTAATTTCAAATTTGAAAATATTATAAGTGACGGAGTGCCGTCACTAAATGTCATCATTAATTCTTTTATTAGCGACAGCTCCTTAGCCATTGCTAATAAGCTGCTTTAGTATCGCATTTTTTTCCGACGACTGTGTGTCGCTAACAATACTAGCGACGACAATTTGGTTATTAGCAACGGTGCTTGACCGTCGCTAATAATAAATTTTTTTATAGTATAAGTCGATGATGGCAAAGATTTGAAGTCATTGTTCTTGTTATTTACCATGGTAGCAAAATAGTTCGTAGTGCGGCCTCCTTCGTCTCTTCTCTACCATCCATTGCAGCATAGGCTGAGTGATCGTCCTCTGCTTTTGAGTCAGCATTGTTGAGATCCCACGTCCTAGCCTCCTCACCTCTTAATCTTGCTTGCACTCCACCATCCTCTACCATTTAGAGGTTAGAGTCTTGGTACTTCATAAAATCCCACCTTATCTCTTTAACTCACTCCAAAAGAATCCTCTTCTTTCTCCTCTCCACCAACTCACTCCCTCCCCCTGCTCTCCCAAAGTATTTCTTCTCTATTTACAAAAAAGAAAGAGAAATAGAAGCGCTCATATGATTGCCACGTGATCCGCTTCCATTCTCATCAAAACACCTCACAATATTATAATCTAGCCAATAAGAGCATATTTGGTATTTCTATTTTAAGTTATATCACGTAATTGTCATATGTATATGAATTCTAACATAGATAGATGGTTAGACCATATTATAATAAAACCTAACTTTGAAGGTCTAATTGAAAAAATTAAAAGTTTTGGAGGATAAATATAGATCGCGAAAACTTGAATGCATGTCACTATAATTTATTATTTTTTAAATTGAGCACTGCTATATTCTCTCAATTAATTGTTACATCAAGTACAGCAATGAAAGATTTGGCTGAGGAACAGGTTCCTGGTTCCATATTCCCTCGCTCTACAACATATTCCAAGCCACCAAGCCTAATCACATCAGAAGCATGTATAAATTACAAAGCATATATTCAAATGGCACCATTGCACTACTAGGGCTCGTGATATCACCTATGACTTTTCTTTTAGGGCTGTCTAAAACACAAAGCTAGCAAGACTGCCTTGTTTTTTTTTTCCCTTCAAAGCTTCCATCCGTCGAGGATTCTTCTTTGAGACCCTTTTGTAGGTGTCAAAAGGTTGCTTAACGTAATAGCTATATAAACCTAAAAGACATTCACAATCCAGACAGCTGCCAGTGCTTCAGAAGATGATACAGCCATATGATCTCTAGAGTAATATGTTGCTCTCTTCAATTATATAGTGTCTAATGGGCACCAAATCTTATAACAAACGTGACATCAACATGTTACTTTTGCTCCATATATAGGTCAGTGTTTACCGGACCCTAGTCAAGTAATTATTGTTCTTAAAAATTTAGGATAGGAAAATGCTGATTGAAGTTGAAGGATGGAAATCAAATCTAAGGCATTGGCATCCAACATCTAGACTTTAATAATATTAGGGTCCAACAGTTAAACCAAAATCAAGCACCACATATGCTAGGATAGATGTGGCTTCCATATGTCCAAAATGGATATTCCTTGTATCATTATCCTTTATCCACAATAATAATTTTTTTGATACGAATTCCCTTCTCTTGGTTTTGGATTGTGCCTTTCACGAAAGAATAATTCATCTTCTTTCACGGCATTCACTATTAGATCGCACAACATATGCTTCGGGATTTGGGAGGTTGGAGTGCTTACGGTCTGTATAATGCATGATCCAACAATTGGCATTGCAAAAAAATATCAATTATTTTTTTTGTGGAAGGTATAATCTGTGCATCTCTCTGTCTTTCTCTCTCAAGATATCTCTACCTTGGTTTGTAGTTTCTCCTGTAATCTTGCATGGTTCCTCCATAATTCACATGCATTCCTTGTTGGTTCATTGTTGGCGGGCATCGTGGGGCTGAGAGTGGGGCATGGGAGAGAGAACAAGCTCGCCAAAGACAAAGCACGGATGTTTATCAAAAAAAACAACAAAAAAAAGACAGCTCGGACCCCGATTATCGGCCTTCCGTCTTGGCCTTGAGCTATGATCCAGCCGTGGTTGGTGGACCTACATGGGGTCCACCCAAAGACCCAAACTCGACCTCACTTGCATTGTGGGTCTCATTCCGGTGTCCCCAAAGCCTGTCCGCCCCCATATCCCGCGTCGGTTTCAAAGCCGGCTCGTGGAGCCCGGATAGGGTTGGACGAGGGCTCTCCCTTAGGGCCTTTTTGGTGCTTGGGGTCAAGTCGGCAGGGCGTTATAAAAAATTTGTGCAGTTCTTTACTTGTTTGATCTCCGGGCCCGTGCGACGGCTAGTTGAGATAGAGACCCGGGAAAGGGTGCTATGGGAACAAGGGGTAGGCCTCAAGTGAGGCCTAGAACAGATTTCTCAGACACTTTAATATCCAGGCTGGATTGGGTTGATACGGTGCATCATAGGTTGGGGTTTGTATCTTTGGCGTGGAAGAATGATAGGATGACTTCTTTTGCAACGTCAATCATTGGATCATGAATTATATAGCTCAAAATTGTTGATTGCTTCTTTCCATCCATCAGCACAAATTACAAAGTAGATATTATATTTTAAAACTATACAAAATGTGATCAACAATTTGTGCGCAAGAAGAACGATCATTTGTTCTACGAAACATACAATTTGCACCCTACTTTTTACAATTGTTGGCATGGCGTACTTGTATTCTTTCTTCTTTTATAAAAAATTTGTTCTTACTTACTAATTCTTTGGATGGTCAATTAGTGCCTCTGCTGATAACCTCCTATATGTAAGAAAGAGAAGATGACAGGGATTAATCTGCAGCTCAAATGTGAGCCTCATGGCGGCAAGTGGCGGTTATGTCTCCGATACTATCATTTCAGGAGCTGAGCTGGGAGTGGTTTAAGCAGACATTACTCATGCATGGTGGGTCTTTCGGGCTAATCAGTTGATTATTGAGGAAGACTCTGCCATAGTAGTTAGATGGATCTAAGATCGAGCAGGAGTGACTCTTAATCAGCCCTTACTATATAATATTCGGTGGATTTTATTGAGCTACGCTTTCTTGTTAGTTAGACATGTTTATCGTGAGATGGATAATATGGCAAATTAGGTCACCTCCTTTGTAGCCCATCATTCGATGGATGTATTATGAACTGATAATTTGGCTACTTCGAGAGAGTTTAGGAATGCTTTTGTTAGACCTTTATGGGACAACAAATTTATGTGAAGATGAAACCATCAAAGTCGTCTAGGATTTCTCCCATCAGCTTATTGAATGAACTTGCAACCACAAAGAATCAAGCTAGATGTACTCTTCACTATTGTCGAACAGCATCTTGGTTTCTCAATCCCAACTCTAAGTATATCCGATGGGGAAGACCTCACAAGCTTTCAAATGAGTTGGGGAGTATATAAGTCTGTAGGGGATATCTTTTATAACGTGCTTCACCCATTATTATCTAAATTAGTCACAAAGATTAAAAATAGATATTATCTACCATAGTTGTATAGATGTTAACTTTATCAAATAATCATTAAGTATATCTTTATTATTTTATCGAAGGCTTATCTTTAGGTAGAGTCCAAATCAATTAAACTAACTAAAATAAATTCTAATATATATTAGCATGAGCCACACCTGGATCGGGCTTAATTAGATAAATTTCAATAGTTTTATTTTCTGATTTCATTGGATGTACTCATACTATATTTGTATGAATTGTCCATTCTCATCAAAAAAGGAGAATAATCTATGACTAGAAGAAACCTTTGATCCCACAATCCATGAATTTTTAGAACAAGGCATTATGCTTCAAAGATGATTAAAAGTATCTCTAAAATGAGCTGATATAATTCCATAAAAGAAAATTAAGTAACATAGATCAACCAACTTCTCCTTCTACTGACCTTTTTTCTTCACATTTTTCCACCGTACACAACTGATCAGCTGGATAACTAATGCAAAAATTCAAATAACATCTAAATCGTTTCTGATTCTAATACTTTCTGAGTCACATGTTTAGCGGGCACTTTAAGGGGATTTAAATGTTTGGAAGGGGAAAAGAACGAGCAAAACCAATACAAGAGCACAACATGTTGTGTGTTTATCATAATATATATAATATATTAAAGTTGAGACCACCACCTTCTTAGCATGACAAGTGTCACTTATCCATGATTCCATATATCGCATAACCAAGGGCATAGATGGTGTGCATCCAGCATGCAAGAAAAAAAAGATAAAAAGAAAGGATGTTTCTGTTTGAAAAAAAGCAGCGGCCTGAATTGGATGGATCGGAGATGCAACAGGTGGTTGGCTCGACTCTCCCTCTCTTTCCTATCACAAGAGAGATGCATGCAGAAAACGTCTAGATTGGATGACTCGATGTGCGGGAGCTCTTCTCTCCCATGCCATTCCCTATCAGGAGAGAGGCGCATGCAAAGAAAAAGGAGAGAGGAATGGGGTAGATGATTGTGTTTTGGTCTATTTAGCAATAGGTTTAAGAAAAGTGTGGTATTGGTTTTAGGGGGCAGTGATGTGCTGGTGTGTGGATGGTGTGGATGGATGGGATCAGACTAAAAAAAATATGATGATTTGAAGGGATTTTAGCGGCAGTTTCAGAGAACTTTGTTTGTCGAATGGTGAGGGGCATGAATCAATAGCGATCTATTGATTTTAGGGTACATGGTGTGATTATTGTTAGATAAGTACCCTAAAAGCCAATTTTTAGCTGACATATTTTGTAATTCTAGAGCTTAACTTTGTACTTATAAATATTTATTATTAATAAAGGATAATTTATTTCAATCATATTTATGTGTCCTTGATTTGTTCTAAAAATTAACAAAGATGATTTTATATTTTTCAAGATGTTGAGAATTTGAGACATATAATTATTAATGATTAATTTCTAAATGCTCCCGATTGAAAGATTGTCATGGAGGACAGTAATCTATCTAGTTAGATCGGTGCACAGATCACCTCTCTTCCAGATAGATGAGTCTCGAGTCTGCAATATAGGGATACTGGGGTGAGAGTACAGATGGTTGTTAGAGAACAACTTATATTGAGCATGACCAACACAAAAAATTACTTGGATATCTACTCACTCGTCAGTGGTTGTCTCGATGCTACGGTGGTGTGAGTGGTTCTTTGACCTGCAGTGTCATCGGCTATTCGCAGCGAGGCTACTGAGTTTGACTATACATTTTTTGATCCCTAATTATTCGGATCTTTACTGTATATGTTGGCTTCAGTAGGTTTAGGTTCGCTGTTAGGAGTAGGATACACCTAGATAGAATTTATCAATCTTGATAGAAAAGGAGAAATCCTATGCGATTTATGAGACTGAGTTTAGAAAATTTTTGGCTAAAGCAAGTGTGAATACTAAAAAAAAATTTCACAGGATTCGCAAATGAACTCGAGTCATACTAATCTGGTATATGACTGACAATAGGGTTTGATGAGTTTTTCATGACCTCCATTAAGTCGGGACTCACGATAGAAGGACTGAATTATATAGTAACTGCACTTAGGAGTTCATACTTTCATTCTACTAGATTGCCACTATATACTGCTAGGTATCATTAGTAGATTGTGGGACTCATCGGGTATCGTCTTGATGATCGATGACCCTCGAAGGATAGAATTGAAATTGTTCCAACCATCAAAAGGAGTTTTGATGATATTGTGATGGAGATCATAATATATCTTACTACCAAATAGAATGGAACCTATGGGTCACATATAAAAAAAATTCTTGTCCGATCAGATAGTTGATCAATGATTATGAATTATTGAAGGATAAAATCATCAATATGATTGATGATTAACCTTACGTAAAAGTTGCAACTATGTAATTCACTAAGTGTTAGTGAATTATAGGAGGATTAATTAGCAATTGGATTGCTAATTGATTCAATTTGATTAAGCAATGAGGTTCGGATCAAGTCTAATTGAATTAGATTCAATTTGACTTAGATTGGATTTGATTGGATCAAGTCTAAATTTAAGAGAGACTAATTTTTGATTTGATTAGGATTTGGATTCAGTCAATTTCTAATTTGATTAAGATTTAATAAAGGAGATTGTGTTTCTAATTTGATTAGATTTCCTCCTCCTCTTGGGTCCAAACCAAATCAGATTTAGATTGAACCAAACTTGAACACCCAGAGTCCAAAGTCACTGGGACTCTCTCTCCTTGCACATGCCCTAGGAGTCCATGCTAAAAATCTCATGCAAAAGTGTTTTGGCATGAGGAATTTTGTGTGTAAAAGAGGGGAGGGCGCAATAAGGGTAGATGGCAATGCTTGGTGACTCATCTATCTTATCTCCTAATCTCTTTCCTATTTTGAATTTAATTCAAATCAAGAGATGAACATAAGAAGAAAATAAATTAGGTATTATAAGAAATAAAGGTGGTGCCAACTTCTCTTGTGCATTGGGGTTGGCGTGAGAAAGAAACAATCTGATTTCTTTCTCATGCAAATCCTTCTTTTGCATTGAATTTTTGGATGCCCATATTTTGGCATGCAAGAAAAAGGGTGGCATCCCCTAAAACCCTAATATCCCTTGTCCCCTATAAAAAGGCTTCGATAGTTGGTTGCCATAGTACGAGAAATAAAAAAAAAATTAGAGAGAAAAGTTTTGCTCAAAATCTGAGCCTCCTTCCTCCTTTTCTTCCTCCCTATTCTTCTTAGTTCTCAAGAGATTCTGTTAGATCTGAGAGAAAACCAAATCAACCATCAAAAAGAAGATCTTTGCAAGGAAGCTAGCACCTCGAAAAGATTATCTCATTTTTGATCAAAATGAGTTCTCGTATGGATACTTGTGGAGGTCAGACACGTACGCGGCTAAAGGAATCATTCAGATCCACGATTATCAACTATGATATAGTTTGATCCATGAAAATATTGAGATTTGATCTTAATATTTTATTTTAATTTTAGATTATATGTATGTCTTAGATCTAGGCACGAGTAGAATTAGATATGATCTATTACATGTGGGGTTAAAAGATTTAACCTAGATCTACTTCTGCTATTTCAAAATCATACCCATTTTTTAATAGTGGTATCAGAGCCACAGATTTTTCATGACATGTATAATCTGATTTTTGTTAAATCTAAAAGTTTGGACAGTTTAAAATTAATCTTGTGCTGGTATAGGGTTGTCTTGATATAGGATTAACCTCCCATATGTTGGAATTTCTAGATCTGGATATGCATGTATATTTCAAAATTTTTCTTTCTAAACATAGTAGCGAAATAGAAGATTAAAATTCTTTTAATTTATATCATGTATGTATAAAACATAAACCACTAGGATCTACTTTATATGCTAAAATTGAACATATGCTGAAATTGATCATGTGATCGAATCACATATCTTTTTCGTAATTTCTTTCTTCAAATCTAGATCTGAAAGAGAAGAGACTCTTTCTTAGCCACGCAAGTGTCCGACCTCTGTGGGTATCCACTCAGGATCGCGATCAACTCTTTGATCCTTTCCTTGATCTTTTCTTCTCTTCTTCTCTTGCTTTTTCTTTCTTAGATTATGAAGCAACCAAAGAATAAAAACCAGCAAACAAGAGGAACGCCCAAACCCCTTTGGGTGTGAAGGATGAAGGACGCCCAAGGTGTGGGCATTGGATCTCTAAGGGAGAAGAAAGGGAGAAGAGAAAGAGGGGCGTGGGGCTCTTCAAAGGGGGCGTGGAGCTGCTGGTTGAAGTGCCTAAAGACCTTAGGAAAGGCCCTTTTAAATAAGCATAAGGTTTGAATCCTATTCAAAATCAAATAACTACTTAATACAACTCCTATTTGCATTAGGAATCCTTATTCCTTTAGTTATTTGACTTCCTTTAGGAAATCCATTAGGCGCCAACCATTGGAGCCTTCGCACCCACAAAAATATACCCCACTTTGCACCTATGGAATGTCCCATAATGGTCCACATACCCTCTAATAGGTGGACATGTCCAACTTGATCAAATCAAGTGGTGCCCAATGAAAACTATCAAGAAAATTAATTAAGGACTTGCATCCTTAATTCATTTGATCCAAAATCTTAGACACCCAACAATTGGAGCCC
>KE505755.1:46186-56680 GCA_000441515.1 Elaeis oleifera
ATATGGGATTCAATCAATTTGATCAACAAGAATTATATGATCATTTAGCTTAATTGATCTAACCCATAATGTTCAAATCAAAAATCCTAGATGCAATCTAATTATATAACTTAATTTTTGATTTTTTCATAACCAAAATCCTTATGCATAAACACAAATTTTAGATTCTAAAACTAAATTTTAGATCTAAATTTTTTATATGAAAGATAAGTTTTAAATCATGAAACTAATTTTAGGTTTAACATACAAACATATATCTCGTATATGTATGTAAAATTCAGATCTAAACAATAATTTAGATCAATACATGATATCATATATCTCATATACAAATCATGAATCATATTGAAATAATTTTGTGACCTAAATATACAATCATATATCTCATATATGAATCATAAATTAGGTTAAATAAAATTTCAGATGTATACATGTATCTACATATCACATAATTATGAACTAAAATCATGCTAGAACAAAATTCAGATCTATGCATCCTTTCACATATCAACAATATATTTTATAATTAAACTTAAATAAATTTTAAATTCAAAACACTCATCTATACATCTCATGTATTAAGAAAAAATCAGATTTTGAAACTCTTTTCAAAATATATATGTCAATTTCATACATATGAAACCCATGGCTCTGATACCACTGTTGGAATTTCTAGGTCTAGACATGCATGTATGTTTAATTTTTTAAAAAAATATAGTAGCAGAATAGAAGATTAAACTTTTTTTAATCTTTATCATGCATGCATAAAACTTAAACCACTAGGATCTACTTCATATGCTAAAATTGAATATATGCTGAAATTAAGCATGTGATCGAATCACATACCTTTTTCATAATTTTTTTCTTCAAATCTGGATCTGGAATAGAAGATGCTCTCTCTTAGCTGCACAAATATCTGGTTTCTATGGGTATCCACTCAAGATCAGTCTGGAACAGTCCTCTTTGATATTGATTTTTTTCTCTAAGAAAACAGCCTGCGAATCTGAATGAAGCCTAGATTGCGATCAACTCTTTGATCTTTTTCTTGATCTTTTTCTTCTCTTCTTGTCTTGCTTTTTCTTTCCTAGATTATGAAGCAACCAAGGAGTAGAACGAGCAAACAAGAGAAATGCCCAAACCCCTTTGGGTGTGAAGGATGAAGGATGCCCAAGGTGTGGGCGTTGGATCTCCAAGGGAGAAGAGAAAGAGGGATGTGGGGCTCTTCAAAGGGGGCATGGAGCTGCTGGTTGAAGTACCTAGATATTTAGAGAAGGTATCTTTAAATAGATATAAGATTTGAATCCTATTTAAAATCAAACAACCACTTAATACAACTCCTACTTACAGTAGGAATCCTTATTCTTCTAGTTATTTGACTCTCTTTAAGAAATCCATTAGACGCCAACTATTGGAGCCTTTGCACCCACAAAATACACCCCACTTTACACCTATGGGACACCCCATAATGGTTCCACACATCCTCTAATAGGTGGACAAGTCCAACTTGACCAAATCAAATGGCGGCTAATGAATTCTATCAAGAAATTAATTAAGGACTTGCACCCTTAATTCATTTGATCCAAAACCTTGGACATCCAATAATTAAAACTCAATGAATCTAATTCATTTAGATTATTAGAAGATAATTAAGTTTGAATTAATCTTATCAAATAAGAATTTAAATGTAAAGAAAAATTAGGTCCAATCATGAGCTAGCAAGATTATCCTGAATCCAATAGGATTTTCTAAATCCAATTGAGACTTCATAAGCCTAATTGCTTATTCCAGATCTAATCTCTTTATTGTGTGACCCCATAGGTTCATTTATATCTGGTGGTGAGATATATAATGATCTCTATCATTGTATCATTGAAATTCTTTTCAATGGATCGAAATAATTTTACTCTAACTCATCAAGGATTGTCAATCCTGAGCAACCTTAGTAAGCTCTCAAATCCATCAATGACACCTAGCAGTATGTAGTGGCAACTCAGTAGAATCGAAAATGAACCTCAAAGAGAGTTAACATGTGATTCAGTCCTTCTATCGTGAGTCCCGACTAGATGGTAGGTCATAGATAAATCGTCAAACCTTATTATCAGTCATATGATAAATTTGATCAGCTCAAGTCCAATTGTGATCTTTATAAAAATTTTTTCATCAATTATACTGCTGTGGCCACAAACTCTCAGACATAGCTTCTCAAATCTCATAAGACTACTCTTTCTATCAAGATCGATATATTCCATCTTGATGCGTACCTTACTCTTATAGTGGACCAACTGTCGCCAACATCCACTACAAGAGCTTATTGAGATCATGTTTATATATCAGTCAAACTCCAGTAGTCTCACTGTGAGCAATCATACCATCATAGATCAAAAGATCATTCACACAACTACAGCATCGAGATAATCACTGATGATCAAGTAAAATTTAAGTGATCTCTCGTATGGTCACATTCAGTACTAGTTATTCTCTAACAACTATCCGCACTCATCGCTCAGTATCTCTATATTATAAATTAGAGACTCATCTACTCCGATGAAAGCGATCTGTACATCGATCTATCTGTATCGATCACCATCCTCATGATGATACTATGATCGAAAGTATTTAGGAATTAAATACATGTCTCTAATTCTCAATATTTTGAGAATATGTATCGAAATATTAATTTCATGGATGATTCAAGGACACATCACACTTGAATAAAAAATGAACTTATCCTTTATTGATCAAATCAATATATTAAGTATAAAATTATATCCTAGCTTTATTACAATATGTCAGCTATATTAATTTCTAGGACATACATCTAATACTATATTGAAAAGATTATCCTAGTACAAGATTGATTGATTTTAAATTTTTTTAAAAATATTTAAATCAATCTTTTAGATCTAAAAATAGATGTATATGATATATCTTTAATTATGTTAGATCTAAAATTAGAATGATTAAAAGTTTCAATTGGACTGGTATAAGGTTGTCCTAATATAGGATTTACCCCCTATATTGAAAAGATTATCTTAGTTTGATGCGAATCAATTTTTTAAAAATATTTTTAAAATATTTTAATTATTATTTTAGATCTGATTTTGCCTGTATTTGATATGTATAATTTTAATTTAGATCTAAAAATTAATATATATGTGATATATGTTTGTAGTTTAGATCCAAAACTTCATATATGTGATATATGACATTAGGTTTAGATTTGAAACTATTTTAAGATCATAAGCCACTAATGCATATAATAAAATATAATCTAAAAATATTTTAGAATATAAAATTATGTTATTGCATGTGGGTATGGGTTGAATAAATTAGGTCTAGTGATCAAACTATAATTAGGATCAATTGATTAGATCAGACTAGAACCCATTGTTGATTTTAAATAGTTGATTGAACCTAATCAATGATTGGTTAGGATTAGGTCAAAAGGGCTCAAAATTTAATTTAGTTGTAGTTGATTGCATCGATTCATATTTTGATGTATATTGATTGACTCAAGATCTAATTTGATTCAGTGGTTCGGGCTTGGGTCAATAGATTAACCTGATATATTCTAATCAACCAATTTAGTGTCTAAGGCAAGTACCTAGATGGTGGTTATTTAATTGATTTCATTGTCTGACCTGATCAATTCGTTGGTGTCTAAAAAAGTAACGGAGGGACCCCACTCATCTTAATTTATTTGACCATTTTGGGAGATTACGTTTTGTATTAGAACTTGTTAACTCAAGTTCACCCATGCCGACTAGGTTGGTCAAACATGTGATTGTGTTGACTTGAACTTGATTGATCAGATATCAAATCTGCTGACTTAGAAGAGATCTAAACCTAAATCTCCTTATTAAATATTAAGTCTAGCAATATTCCACCATTATGGAGATAAGGGTGCCTTTCTAGCATTGATCATTCTCGACTGGTTACAGTAGTTCGGTTGCATCGAAAAGATATAACTACTCTATTAGCATTAGATGCCTCAGGGTAAAGATGAGGTTGAACCCAATAACTGTTAGATGAGGGATCCTATGACGGCTTTGCATCTGCTAGTGAATGATGGGTTTGACTTAACTAAGAAATGTACCAACAACTGTTAGGTGAGGCCACAGAATTTAGAGACCGAACTTGCTGTATCTTACTTAGTGAAGCAATGGACAAGGTGTTGTCCACTCATTAGTCTGTGCTCACTAATAACTGTTAGGTGAGGTATATATGGATCAGTGAAATTGCAGTACCCACTAGAAATCGATCGTATATAAGTTTTCATTTTCCACCCAAGGAGTGTGAGGATTCAAGAAAATAGTGGAGCTTTATTTATTTTAAAGTTTCTAGAATAAATATTTAACAAGTACAAACATCTAACTAGAAATTATTCTCTCTGCAGATAATCATGTCGAGTTCAAACCTTTTAGCCCATATCTTTGATACTAATAAGTGGACTGAGACAAACTACAAAGGCTGGCTCAGAATTTAAAATTATTCTCAGTTCTAAAAAGTTAACCTATATCCTAGATCAGAATATGTCTATGTTGTCAGCTCGTCCATCCTTTGATCAATGAGCCGCACTTGAGAAGTAGATGGATGAAGACAATAGGGCGAAGTGCTATATTCTCACACCCATGTCAAATGATCTTCAGTGCCAGCATGAAGACATACTTATCGTCAGGGACATGCTGACTCACCTACAAGAGTTGTACGGTGAGCAGAGTTGCATGACTCGCTTTGAAGTCTTCCATAGACTTTTTAGAGCGAAGATGTGTGATGGACAGTCTGTCAATGATCATTGTTTGACAATGATCAAGGACATCAAAGAGCTTTAGAAGCTCGAGATGATGATGGACAAAAATTACAGGTGGATTTGATCTTCCAGTCTCTTCTTGATTTATTTGGATAATTCATTATAAACTATCATATGAATAAGATTGATAGCATTTTGTCCAAATTGCTGAACATATTGATGAATGTTGAGGGCACCTTGAAAGGTTCAAGGGATATAGTTCTAACTGTGAAGCGGGCTTTCTCTAATAAAAAATCTTCTTTCAAGAAGAAGAAGAAGCCTGTGAAGAAGTAAAAGAATGAGAGCAAGCCCAAGAAGAAAGTTTCAAAGAAGGCTGGTGATAAAGAAAATGTTTCAATTACAATATCGAAGGCCATTGGAGAAGGAGCTGTCCGGCCTATCTGGCGACTGTGAAGAACAAGAAAAGGATGGGTCTTTTGAAGGTATGTCTGATTTGCTTGTAATTGAAGCTAATTTAATGATTTTCTCTTCTAGTTGGATTCTAGATTTTGGTTCAAGTACTCATTTATGTACTTCTATGCATGGTCTGAAAGAAGTTATAGGGCTGAAAGAAGGCAAGATCACTCTCCGAGTCTGTAATGGAACAAGAGTTGCTGCTGTGGCCGTTGGGACATACCCTCTGCGTCTATCTTTAGGAATTAGTTAATTTTGAAAAACTACTATTTTGTATCTATAGCCAGTAAAAATTTGATTTCTGTATCTGTGCTGGCATAGGATAACTATAATTTTATTTCAATAAAGATATGTGTATAATTTATTTTGAAAATAAAGTTGTTGTATGTGCTTTCTTGGTTGATGGTCTTTATCATTTGCATATGGATGCGAGTGTTAACATTAACGAGCAAACTATAAATGTCATAGGGTCTAAAAATTTAGAGATAGGATTAGCCAAAAGTATCTATAGCATCTTAGACTAGGCCATATAGGAGAGGATAGACTCAATAAACTGAAGAAAGATGGCCTTCTCGGGCCATTGACTTTTGAGTCTTATCCAGTTTGTAAGCCATTGATATTAGTCCTAGTGCACATTGATGTGTGCAGTCCATACGATGTACAGGCCAGGGGTGGCTATGTCTACTTCATAACTTTTATCGATGATTATTCACAGTATGGATTTGTGTATTTGATGCATCGTAAGTTTGAAGCCTTTGAAAATTTCAAGAGTTCAGACATGAAGTAGAAAGTAAACTGAAAATTAATAAAGGTTCTTTGATCAGATCGAGGAGGAGAATATCTTAATAAAAATTTTCGGACCTATTTTAAGGATAACGGCATAGTCTTTTAATGGACTCCTCCAGGAACATCTCATCTCAATAAGGTATTCGAAAGGAGGAATCGAACCCTATTAGATATGGTCTGATCCATGATGAGCTTCACAGATCTTCCTGTCTTTCTCTGGGGACATGCGTTACTTTCTGCAATTCATCTTATGAATCAAATTCTCTCTAAAACCATTCCTACCATACCATACGAGTTATGGCATGGTAAGAAGCCAACTCTTAGTTATCTCAAGATTTGGGGATGTCCGACTCATATCAAGCGACAGCAGATGGATAAGTTAGAGGTTAGATCTTTTAGGACCATTTTATAGGGTATCCTATGGGATATTACTTCTATTTTCCTGAGGATCATAATGTGATTGTGAGCTGTCATGTTGTCTTCTTGAAAAAAAGTTTATCCAAGATAAAGGCAGTGGGAGAAAGATTAAGCTCGAAGAGAAGGTCTCTGAAAAGGATCGAGTCCAAGAATCTGAACCTAGTAGTAAGTCAGTAGATGTGGTACCTCCTCCATCTCGTAGATCAAATAGGATCTTCCATCCTCCTGAAAGATACTTAGGTATTCTTACAAAGGATCTAAAGGGAGCATTACTTATGGAGGATAGGGATATTAAAAATGATCCTAAGACTTACGATGAGGTGATGTTAGATGTTGACTCTGAAAACTGGATGGAAGCGATGAAGTCAGAATCGACTCCATGCATTCCAATCAGATTTGGATCTTAGTAGATTCATCTAAAGGTATTGTACCTATTGGGTGTAAATGGATCTATAAAAAAATTAAATCAGATGGTAAGATAGAGACCTATAAGATAAGGCTGACTATGAAAGTCATAGTTAACGTGAAGACATTGACTATCAGAAAATCTTTCATCCGTGGCCATACTGAAATCCATCCAGACTCTGCTTGCGGTTGTAACTTTCAATGATTATAAAATCTGATAGATGGATGTGAAAACTGTCTTCCTAAATGGATATCTTGAGAAAAATATTTATATGGAGCAGTCTATGGGTTTCACTTTTAATAATAGTGATCATAAGATCTGCAAGATGCAAAGATTATATATAGACTTAAACAAGCATCTCGGAGTTGGAACATTCGTTTTAATGATGTGATCAAAATGTTTGATTTCATCAAAAATGAGGAGCCATGTGTGTACAAAAAGGTCAGTAGGAGCGCTGTCATATTTTTGTATTGTACGTGGATGACGTCCTTCTGATTAGGAATAATATTTTCATACTGACATCAGTCAAAGTTTGGTTGTCAAAAGAATTCACCATGAAAGACCTAGGAGAAGCTTCTTATATTTTGGTATAAAGGTCTATAAAGATAGATCTAAGAGAATGATAGGACTCTCACAGCGTATGTACATAGAGGAGGTGCTGAAGAGGTTCAGCATGAAAAATTCTAAAAAAAGTGTCTTGCTCCTTAGGCATGGCATTCATCTCTCCAAGAAGATATGTCCTGACACACCTGGGGAGATCCAGCGCATGAGCAAAATCCCTTATGCTTCGGCAATAGAGAGTCTCATGTATACCATATTGTGTACACGACCTAATATAGCCCTTACCATGAGTATCATAAGTAGATATCAGGCGAACCCAAGTGAAGAGCATTAGATTGCTGTAAAGAACATCCTTAAGTATTTAAGAAAGACTAAGAATTTGTTCTTGATTTTTGGTGGAGGATCGTAGCTGAATGTGGAGGGATACATCGATTCAGACTTCATATCTGATATCGATGATAGAAAGTCTATATTGAGATATATTTTTCTGTGTAATGAGGATCGATTAGCTGGAAGAGTTTCAAGCAGTCAGTCATTGCTGATTCAACTATGGAAACTGAGTACATCGCCGCCTCTAAAGCTATTAAAAAAGTATGCTGGTTCAAGAAATTCATTGTGAAGCTGGGTGTGATGTCATCGGATGCTATTGTATTGCACTACGATAACAACAGTGCCATAGCTCTCACTAAGGATCCTAGGTCTCACCAAAAGTCTAAGTATATATAGTGGCGGTTCCACATCATACGCGAATATCTCGAAAAGAAGTTCGTCAAGATGCAGAGAGTCGACTCGACGCAGAACGTAGTGGACCTACTGACCAAGCCTCTTAGCCAACAGAAGATCGAAGCTCTTTTTGGGAAGATGGATCTTAGATACATGGCCAATTGACTTTAGATCAAGTGGAGTCAACCTTAGTAGATCCACCTAAAGTATTATATCTATTAAGTATAAATAGATTATAAAAAAAATTGAGTCGAATGGTAAGGTAGAGACCTATAAGGCAAGGCTGGTTGGAAGCATGGAGTCAATTTCTGACTTCATCGCTTTCATCTATTTTCAGAGTCAATATCTAACAGTTATATTGATATGGTCATGGATGGGAGAGAGGATTGGCTAGTTTTCTTCTTAAGAGAGCTTGGCAGTCGATTTGATCTTACATTGTTTTCCAATTGCCTCTGCTTTGGTGAGATTTTGATATTCTCATCAGACATTAGGGGGCTGCTGCAAGTTTTTTGTAGCCTTCCCACTCCCATGGTGCATCATTTGAGAAAGATACATCAGTGTAAATATGTGATAGGTTGTTTTTTTGGGACTCATGAAATATTTGGGGATTGTTGCAAGTTTGCTGTGGCTTTCTATCGGCTGAGATGCATCATCTAAGGAGAGATCTCGGTTCATTTGTGCCTCCGATGATTTGTATCCTTGTGTTGTAATTTTTATGATTTAGAGGTAATTTGTGCATGTAAAGATCGAGAGTTCAGGTGGGGAGCCAACGTTGGGCATGGAGGGTTGGTGCTCACCTTGGACAGCCATCCACTCCATTAAAAAAGCCACAGCCTCTCTGTGATATATGTTATTGGTTTACAGGTTTTGGTAATAGGTTAGGGGTGAATCGAGTTAGGTTTAGCATTAGGATTAGTGTCTGGGTCAGGTTAGGGTTAGGTTAGGGTTGAGTTGGGTCAGGGTCGAGTTGGGTCAGGGTTAAATGAGGGATCAAGATTGTAGATTGGGTTTGTATTAGAGTTAGGATTTAAGTTAGAGTTTGGATTAGGGATACGATTAGGGTTAGGATTAGTGACTGGGTTAAGTTAGGGTCAGGTGAGGGATCATGGTTGTAGATTGGGTTAGTATTAGGGTTAGGATTATATTAGAGTTTGGGTTATGGATACGGATAGGGTTAGGGTTAGGATTAGTGACTAGGTCAGGTCAGGGTCAAGGTTAGGTCAGGGTCAGGTGAGGGATCAGAATTGTAGATTAGGTTAGTATTAGAGTTAGAATTAGTGACTGGGTTAGGTCAGGTCAGGCTCAAGGTTAGAAAAGGTCAGGTGAGGGTCAAGGTCAGGTGAGGGATTAGGATTGTAGATTGGGTTAGTATTAGGGTTAGAATTTATGTTAGAGTTTGGGTTAGAGATACAGCTAAGGATAGGATTAGAAATAGTTTCAGGGTCAGGGTCAGATCAAGGTCAAGTCAGGGTTAGGGTCACGATTGTAGGTTAGTGTTAGGGTTTCAGCCGTAGAGGAGCTTGGATTAGAGAAGATGACTGAAATAGAGAAAAAAATAATTAGGATCAACCGTAGGATTAGAAGTTAGAGCTAAGGCCTCACAATAGGACTATAGATCAATGTTAGGGTGGACGGTGTAGAGGCTGGCAGTGGAGAAGAACGAAAAAAAGGGGGGGGTGGAGTAGAGAGAAGAAGGATGATGGAAGAGAAAATAAAAAATAATTATTAATAAAAGAGCTGGAAAAATAAAATTGAGAGGATGGAAAATACCTAATTCTTACCTCGAAACAGGCCATTGATCTCTCCATGCTAGAGGAGGCAAGAAAGGAGGAATTGAACCATTGAGGTGGCTTGTTGGATGATGCTCATCTTCGAAATATTGGCTCCGCCAATAGAGAGAGAAGAGAGAGAGTTGTGGAAATGGTGGTCACGAGGTAGATTGGAAAAAAGGTGGTGGTTAGGAGAAAGTCGAAGAGAAGAGAGGTTGGGGAAGGGGCGGTGGTGGGGTAAGTGAGAAAAAGGATGGTTTTTAGGAGAGAGTTGGAGAGGAGAGTGAGTAGAGCAAAGACCAGTGGTTGGAAGAGAGCCGGAGATGAAGGGAGGGTTGGGAAGCAGCTGTGATGGGTAAATGAGTAAAGAGATTAGGTTTAGAATTTTTAAGAAGGCAGATGCATAATAAAAATATGCATCTAGAGTGCATAAAACCGATAGAATATAAAAAAATATGTGGATGGCTACATAAAAAATATATGAGGGATCGATTTTAAACTGATTTCTATGCAGGCGTCCTCATAATTTTAGTATAAGTAAACTGTCATTGTTTTTTCTTTTTTTCTTCTTTTTTGTTTGGTTTTGTATTGGATATATATATATATATATATATATATAATAATAGTAC
>KE505755.1:80057-90689 GCA_000441515.1 Elaeis oleifera
CATTATTCAACAAGAATACGGCGTATATCATAGTCAGCAATATTTAAAAAAACTACAATCGCATCATTATGGGGGAATTGAATCCCCTGGGCATCTTCTTCAGTAAAGGTTATAGATTCTTCAGTCCTCTGCCACTTAAGTGGTCCAGCCGATCCACCGGTTGCTCCTCGTCGGGGTCCTCCAGAGATGGTGTTGATGATCCCGATTGGAGGCCGATCTTCAGGCTGTTCTTCCCTCCTTGGTGGCTCTGGTTGTGGTAGGACCCTCAGCCGATCTTTCCTACCTTCAGGCCGGCATCGGATAAATCTGTTGAGCCATCCTCGTCTGATGAGCTCCTCGATCTCGTCTCAAAGCTGAATATACTCCTTCGTGTCGTAGCCGTGGTCATGATGATAGAGGTAGAACTTGTTATGGTTGCACTTTTCGAGGTGTGTGCGCATCCTTTTCGGTCTGGGCAGCTACTCCCTGATCTCCATCAGCACTTGAGTTTTTGGAGCATTGAGAGGGGCGTAGCTATGGAATCTTCCTGGGGGAGAGCTCCGTCGAACTCTGTGATTCGGGCTTCTCTATCTATGAGCTCGGGGGGGAGTTCGGACATGCTTGTGTCCGTGGGAGTTAGAGAACGTGGCCAAGCTTCACTCGGCCCTTTTTCAGCTGCAGGCTTGCTGGAGTCATCCGCTTGCCACTCCTTCGCGGCTTCCTCGTCCTTCAGTTTGAAGGCTTCCTCTGCTCGGGCATATCTTTCGGCCCGAGCCAGCAAATCAGCGAAGTCCCTGGGATACTTCTTTCCAGAAAAATAGAAGGTCATTCTTTGAAGACCGCTCTTCAGGGCGGCCATTGCAACCGATTGGTCCAAGTTTCGGACCTCCAATGCAGCGGCGTTAAAATGGTTGACATAAGTTCGGATGGATTCTCTCTCCTTTTGTTTGATGTTGATGAGGGACTCCGAACCTCTCTGGAGACATCGGCTGCTGACAAAGTGAGCCGCAAACTGGTGGCACATTTGATCAAAGGAGAAAATAGTACCCAACTTCAGTGTCGAGTACCAATTTCTCGCTGCTTCCTTCAAGGTAGATGGGAAAGCTCGGCATAGGATAGCATCTGATGCGCCATGGAGCAGCATCATTGTCCGGAAGGCCTCTAGGTGGTCAACCGAATCTGAGGTCCCATCGTAGCTCTCAAATTGGAGAAGCTTGAAGTTTGGTGGTATCGGTTCCTACATAATTCTTTGAAAAAAGGAGGGTCAGTACAGATATCCTCACTGTAAGCAGGGAGAGCATGACGGAGCTCTTCGATCCGTTGATTCATCTCTTGAAACCTTTGATCCAGGAGATCCTCTTGATCGCGAATCTCGGGGGTCTTCTGGCAGAATGGAGGTAGGGACCCTCCGAGGGTGGAATTGTGATCAGACAGAGGGCTCTTTGCCTTCTGCTTCCCTTTTTCGGAGGATACAGGGTGACTGGCCCAAGTGGGCTATCCGATCGTCAGATTCTGGAACTCCAACGATGCTCTTTCTAGCCGCACAAACGTCTGCGGCTGCTGCTGCTGCTGCATAGCCTGTACTGCTTCGGTGAGGCCCCTGACCTGCTGAACCAACAGGTCGAACTGCTCCATGCCGATTGTCGTTGCCGGAGGAGGAGCTTGAAAAATTGGAGATGAGGTTGGAGCTGGTGGATCTCGCTGAGATCTGACCATGGAGGCCGTAGATCGCCTGGTGGATGCCTTTCGGGGAGGCATCAGGTTGGGATCTGGTCGGAGAAGAAGAAGATGTCGAAGAAGACGATCGAAAACAGTCCCATCGAGTACCCCTTTAAGAACAAGGGTCCTGCGAAGACACGCAACCCTTCCTCTAGCACCAATCCTGTTGGTACAGAATTTTGCCGATGTCGGAGAAGCTGGAGTCGAGGGGATCACGGTCGCCGTCGGGACCTGCAAGGAAAGTCTAAATCGGAGTTGGGGGTGCTCCGGCAAGACCTCCGATGATCAAGTCAGTACTCTGCTTCAACAGAAATGGAGCACTCGAATGGGATTTTAGCAGAGTCTAGAGATAGTATTTAGAGCTTAGAGGAGAATGTATCTGGGGGGTCTTTTTTATAGATGGGAGAGCGTAACCGATTGATAGCGACGCCATAACTGCCTGGTAGTGGGCCGTTCGGGGATACGTGGAGTTTGTTACGGAGAGTGGAGTGGTGTCCATTGTCGCGACTTGTCGGAGAGTGGCGGGGCCACGTGAAGTTTGTTACGGAGAGTGGAGTGTGTCCGTTGTCGTGACTTGCCGGGGAGTTCGGGCCAAATGGCTGAAGCTCGGTTGGGATGTCTGGTGGAGCAGAATAACTCTCTGTCTCAGCAATCTAAGAGAGGCTCGGATATTTTCGAGGTTGCTGATGGGTTAACTGTTGTTGGGTGCCTTAGGCGTTGATGCTGCAGACGGAAGTCATCTGCTGTAGAAGCCCAGATGGAAACTTTTCATTGAAGAAGTCCGGTTGGAGTCCGATTGCTAGAGAAGTCCATCTGAAATTTGTCTGATGTAGAAGCTTGTCTGAAGATTGTCCGTTGGAGAAGTTCGGTTGCATGAGGAATCCGACAGAAGGTCGATCGATAGCGGAATTCGGAAGACGCTGTGGGAGTTCGTCCGCTGGAGGAGTCTGGTCGGTACTTGTTGAAGTCTGGTTGGTGCTGTTGAAGGCTGATGGCTGGAGAGGTACGGAAGACACCGGAGATAGTCAGTCGCTATAGAAATCCGACTGTTGGATCCCGTCTGTTGTAGAAGCTCGTCTAGAATCCATCCGCTGTAGAAGTTCGGACGGAGTCTGGTTCTTGTAGGAGTCTGGAAGGAGGCCACTTACTGTAGAAGCTCGGGTGGAAATCGGTTGCCATGAAAGTCAGATGGAGATCGCTTATTGCAGAAGTCCGCTTGCAATAGAAGTTCGGACGGAATTCACCTACTATAGAAGCTCGGATAGAATTCGGAAGGCGGTCGACCACTGTAGAAAATCGGCTGATAGTAAAACCTAAAGAGCATTTGGAGCAGTCTGGTAGACGACTGAAGGAGCTCATTATTGGAGAAGTGCAGAGGGTACGGTAGGAGTTCGTCCGTTGGAGGAACCTGGAGGACACTGTGGAAGGTTGACTGCTGGAGGAGTCCGGATGGTACTGTGGAAGCTCGGATGGCCGAGGGAGTTCAGAAAGATACCGCACAAGGTCGGAAGCCGGAAGAGTCCCGGGAGGGTTAGCTTCTTACGAACTTCGGCTAGGATTATTTTATACCCAACAGTTCTAAAATGATTTATGATTAATTTATTATTATTTATATAAAATTATTTTGATATAAAATTAATACAGTTATTGTAGCTCACTTGTTGAGTCGACTCAGTATTGTTTGGGTCGACTCAAGACCCTGGTTAGTCAGCTCAATTTATGTTGAGTTGACTCAATGAAACAGACTAAAATTATAATTTATAATTCATCATTAATGAGTCAATTAAGTTTCAAAACTTAGTCGACCCATTGTGATGAGTCAGCTCAATCCAGGGGTGAGCCGATTCAAGTTTCAGATCTAAATAATCATGCATGAAAATTAATTATAAAAATATTTATAAAATTTAAATTATTTTTAAATATCAAACCTCTACCCATAGCTCCAAGCTTAATTGAGAATTAAGTTGAACATATTTGATCTAGAATTGTAAATTAAAGATCTAATGTCATTCGTATAAAATATGGATGATGGATTTATGGGTTAGCTTGATCAGGTCCTTCTAATTGGGTTAGACCCTAGGGTTAGAATCAAAGATTAAATGGACTAAGAAGAGAAATTAGATTAAATCAAAATTTCTTTGGAGCCAATACAATAGTTGTAGTTGGTCGAGTCCATGTCTTTAATTAGATCCAAATGGACTTTGATCTTGAGCTCAGCGATCGAATCTAAATCCATAAGTTGATCCAGTTGAAACTAATTAACCAGTTGGTGTCTAAGATAAGTTTGACAGTCTTGACTAGTGGTCTTTAATTGAGAGCTACTCGCATAGATTGGATCTATGATGAGTTAATAGCATATCCCTTCCACCGATCTCACTTATCTGGTCAACACGATAAATCATGTTTTGATCAGATCGCTTAATGATTGAAGTTTGATCTATGCAAATTAGAAAATTAGTTGTGACTAATTTAGGTGCTCCTAGTTCAACTTGTCTTAGTCCTCATCATAATTTGGTGAAGTTAGTGGGAGGATTGCTAACTTGTTAGTAGGACCGGCTTGTTGCTAGTCCACCCTGATGTGACTTGGTGAAGTCAGTGGGAGGATTGAGATTAGTTAGTCTATGTATTAATTCTATTAAATTATGTTAATCAAATTTTTAATTATTAGATCCATAAAATAAGCTAGTTATGGTGATAACTAGATCATAGCCTTCCATTAAGATAAATGGTAATGGGTCTATTATTTCTGATTGACATTGTAGGTGCCATCCGTCTTGTGTTTTCTGAATAATGAAATTATTATTTATCATATGATGACTCTGTTATACTAACTGATGAATAGTTGGATTGGTCAAGCCATACTCAGGCTTGATTATTCATTAGTTAGAATTACTGAGTAAGTTTATATTAATGGTTGGACCTAACCAAGACTTTCAGTGGAGGTCCATCATCTACTGAAATAAAATCTGAGATGAAATTAATTACTAAAATTATTTGAAGAAATAATTAGTTGAGAACCTATCCAAAGATGCATATGGGTTGTCCGAGCTATACTCGGACCTGCATGCAATCTGTGTGGATCTTAATACCCACTAAGAAATTAAAATAATTTTTCGAATTTGAGGTAGAAGCTACCAGTTCATATAAAATAGTGGGAGAATCTTTAGACTAAAATTTATGTCTTTAGTTTTGATTAATTCATATACTAATTAGATCTGTATTTTTTTTCTTTCAAAAATGACTAGCAATTTGTCGCTTCACTCACTATTTGACAGTGACGAGCTTATTGGATCCAACTTCAATAGCCAATATCAGAAGTTGAACATTGGTCTTGAGCCCAATCTAGCTAAAAACTTTAGGACTGAACCGAGTCAAGCAGACTATGATCCAAATAGGCTTAAGAGAAACAAGCAATTAGTTACTGGTTAAGGTGCTTATATGATAACACTTTGTAATTTCTCTATATATGATACAACTACTTAGGTATTAGATACCAAAAGTCCAGTTCACTTATGCAATTCATTGTAAGGACTTCAAGTTAATAGAAAATTTGAGAACGACAAGAGATTCCTAAATATGGAAGATGGAAGCCAAGTTCCAACCTGGCTTTAGGAGTCGTCAAGCTTGTTTCAAATCTAATGGTGTCATTTTAAGTGATTGTCACTATTGTCCATCTTTCTTGATGAATATAATTTTTGTTGGCTTTTTGGTCAAAGATGGTTATAGTTTATCAATAAGAATGATTATTGTGATATTATTATAAATGATGTCACAATAATACGAGGATAATTAAAAAAGGTATCTATATTTTGTCACAGCCTGTGAGTGTAATGTATACTCCAAATAAACGTCCAAAGTTAGATAATATCACAGATGCCTATCTTTGGTACTGCAGGTTTGATTACATTAATAAGAGTAGGATAAACAGGTTAGCACAAAAAGATATCCTCAATATCAATGATTGTGAATTATTGTCGATCTGTGAGTCTTGTCTTCTTAGGAAGATGACTAAGTCATCTTTTACTGAAAAAGATGAACGAGCTAGTGAAGTTCTAGATTTAATATATAGTGATGTATGTGGACCTATGAATATTAATGCCAGAGGAGGGTATAGCTATTTCATTACATTCACAGATGATCTATCCAGATATGGGTATGTCTACTTGATGAAACACAAGTTTGAATTATTTGAAATGTTCAAATAATTTCATAATGAAGTAGAAAAATAAATTAAAAAAATATTAAAACCTTTTGGTCTGACCAAGGGGGTGAATATCTTTTCAGTAAATTTCTGACATATCTTGGAGAGAATGGGATTCTTTTACAATAGACTCCTCCAGAGACACCACAGCATAATGGCATATCAGAAAGAAGAAATCAAATCTTGTTGGATATGGCTCGATCCATGATAGGATTTGTAAGTCTGTCGATCTCCTTTTGGGGATATATACTTGAGATAGCCTGTTATGTGCTCAATAATATTTCGAGCAAGTCAATTAGTAAAACACCATATGAGATATGGTCAAAGCGTAGGCCGAATCTCATTTACCTTAAGGTCTGGGGGTGTCCGACTTATGTCAAATGATTACAAACTGACAAACTCGGACCTAGATCCGATAAGTATAATTTTATAGGGTACCCCAAGAAAATGAGAGGATATTACTTTACCACTCTGCTAAACAAAAGATATTTGTCAGCAGTAAGGTATACTTTTGAAAAAAAGTTTCTTAGTGAAGGAATAAATGCCTCTAAAGTCGAGCTTGACGAAGTTCGATAGGTAGAAGAACCAACACCAGTGACTGAATCTGAATCGGATTTAATCAGATCAAACCCAGAGCCCAATATAGAAATATTCTTAAGGCGATCCGATAGAGTACCGTGTCAGTCGGACAGATACTTAAGTTTCTTGGTCTGGGATGGGGATCCTATTGCGTTCGATAATAACAATGAGGATCCAGTCACCTACATGGATGTGATGCAGAGGTCCGATTCTGAAAAATGGCTTAAGACCATTAAATCTGAAATAGAGTCTACGAAGATCAACGATGTGTGGACATTGGTTGATCCACCTGAAGGGTAAACCCATAAGATGTAAGTGGGTCTTCAAAAGAAAAAAGGTCGTAGACAAAAAGGTGGAGACTTATAAAGCTCGTCTGGTTGTCAAAGGGTATCGTCAACGTTAAGTATTGACTATAACGAGATATTTTCTCCTGTGGCAATGCTCAAGTCCATTCAGATCATGCTTGTGATAGCAGCATATCTAGACTATGAAGTCTAGTAAATGGATGTGAAGATAGCTTTCCTAAATAGAGAGTTGAACGAAGAGGTGTATATAATACAGTATGAAGGGTTCACATCTACGGACGAGTCCAAAGTGTGCAAGCTTCAGAGATCTATTTATGGATTGAAGCAAGCATCTCAAAGTTGGAACATACATTTTGATAAGGTGATTAGAATATGACTTCGTTAAGAACGGAGAGGAACCCTGCATATATAAGTGGGCTAATAGTTCAGTAATTATAATTTTATTTGTATGTGGACGATATTCTCTTAATCAAAAATGATGTCCTTGCATTATAGAAATAAAGTGTGGCTGTCATCACAACTCTCTATGAAGGATTTGGGAGAAGCAGCCTACATTCTAGGGACGAAGATCTATAGGGATAGATCTAAGAGGCTGCTCGGACTCTCCCAATCAACATACATAGATACTATGCTGAAATGGTTCAGCATGAAGAATTTCAAGAAAGGCTATCTTCCGATAGACCATAGAATTTCTCTTTCGAAGAAAGATTGTCCGACAACCCCTCAAGAGAGAAAGCGTATGAGTAGAATCCCATATGCCTCGATAGTGGATTCTATAATGTACATCATGATATGTAAGAGACCGGATGTGGCATATTCACTAAGAGTAGTGAGCAAATACCGATCAAATTTGGATGAGAACCATTGGAAGGTTGCAAAAATCATCCTTAAGTATTTGAGAAATACTAAAGACCAGTGGCTCGTTTATGGAGAATCTAACTTGAAACTCATGGGATACACTGATTCTAATTTTCAGTCAGATCGTGACGATAGCAAGAGCATGTCGGGATACATCTTTATCCTAAATAGTGGAGCTATTTGCTGAAAAATTTCAAGCAGTACACTGTGGCTAACTTAATATACGAAGCAGAGTACATCACGGCATCTGATGCTGCAAAGGAAGCTGTGTGGCTAAGAAAGTTCATCACCGAGCTTAGAGTGGCACCCTCTATCAATGGTCCAGTTCTGCTTTATTGCGATAGTACTAGAGTCATAGCTCAGGCCAAGGAGCTGAAGGCACTTCAGCGGACGAAGTATATTCTGCATCGCTATCATTTTGTCCGAAAGATCATAGATCGAGGTGACGTCGACCTTTAGAAGATCGATGGAAAGGAGAACTTGACCGATCCATTCACTAAAACCCTTATGGTAAAGGAGTTCAAAAATCATAAAATGAAGATGGGTATTCGATATTGCACCGATTAACTTTAGTACAAGTGAGAGTTGTTGAAAATGTGTCTTAAAGCCAATCGTCAGTCTATTGACGATTGTACTATTTGATGTAATATATATAAATTAATTATAATAAATATTTATTGGATAATTTTTATCATAAGTTTGTACATCTTCTATATCGAACTTTTGTGTTATGATGAAAATCTTTAAGACTATTTTAAATCGATAAAAGAGGATTTATCATTTAGTCTTTAAATGAGTTTGCGACCAAATGATATTCTATTATTAGGACGATAGACATATCAAGTGTAGGTCATTGTGTGCCATATAAGTTGATTGTTCTCTTAACCAAGGAGCGTGGAGATGCTGGTATGGCATGCAGGTGAAATATAAGAGTATATTTCATTGAAAGTAACCAACTCCGGAGTACTCTGCTGTCAAGAGTTACTCCGAAGGAATATGGATATAAGTATCCCTTCGATCTAAGATCATCACGATAACTTACAAGCAACTTACTATGCTTTGGTACTAAACACCTGAATTTCTAATTCAGAATCAGAATGTTTCTAGGCACAGTCAAGTACTTGTGAAGTCAGTACATGAGTTAAGATGGAATTTACCACTCCAAGAGATTGGAAAGAATGCTTTGTGTTTAATTTAGTAAGACCTTAGCTAGGACAGTCTTTATGAGGAGTCACAAGATTTATTAAGTTGAGACACATAATGGATGTATTGTTGGGAGCTGATAGTTTAAGCTCTAAGTTATTCTTGCATCAAAGGTCAAAGGGATGAATTATATGGTAACTATATCCAAGTAGGTTCTTAAGTATTGCTTTGCATACAGTCGGCCTATCTGGACGTCGGGTATCATTGCAGATGGTTACTCTGATTGATACAGAAATCTATTTCTATGCTACCAGTTTAGGTTCAAATCTATGGGATCACACATATTAGAAGTTCTTCTCTGATCAGATGGCTGATCTGAAGAGTCCCATTGGACTGGGACTCTGGTGAAGAGTCCCACTAGACGGAGACTCTGATGAAGAGTCCCACTAGATTGGGACTCTATCACTATTAGAGGATTAGTTAATGATTAGATCACTAATTAGCTCAATTTGATTGAGCATTAAAGTCTGGATCAAGTTTGATTGAATTGGATTCAATCAGGTTAGGTCCGATTAGGTTATGAGATGACCTAATCGGTAAGGGAGAATTGATCCTAATTTGATTGGATCTATGGCTCCATTAATTCATTAATTTGATCAAGTTTAATTGAAATTATAGGAGCCTAATTGATTAGGTTCATCATATTTATTTGAGTCTAATTGGATTGAGTTTGAAAGAAATCTAATTGGCTAAACCCTAGAGTCCTAAATGAATGGAACTCTCTCTCCCTTTGCACCTCCCTTCTCTCCACACCTACTTTCATCACACAATTATTTTGTGCACTGAATAATCTATGCCAAAGCCTCCTATTGTTGCCCATTAGTGATAGAATTAGGTTTGTTTTAAGTTGAATTCAAAAGGTTTGAATTTAAATCTAAAACTTTATCCTTATCTTCCCACATGCTGGCCCCTTGTGAAGGGCGCCCAATATGTGCGACAAAAAAAAAAAAATCCTAATTTTTTCCATGCCAACCTTGGTCGGCCTCTTCTTTCATCTGGATATGGATGGGTTAAGTGGTGTTTGATTTAAAATTCAAAGGGAGTTTGAATTCGAATCAAGCAACTCCTTATCTCATCCAAGTTTGTTTTGTGCGACAACCATAAAATGGTTATAATTTTGTGCGCCAAATGAACTCTGAGTTTTACCATAAGATACCAAGAAAAGAGGGCCAAACATCTATTCAGGCATAGTCTTGCCTCTAGGCAATCTCTCTCTTGAAGAGCTCATAGAGATCCATAGCTCTCAACTCTATTCCCCAAGAACATCCTTTGTAAAGGATGTTAACCTTGTCTTCAATTCAACATATAGGGGCAAAATTACCTAACTTTGGCATTTCCCCAAAAGTTGTGGTTAATTTATCAGATTGTCACTTAGGTCCATAGACTGGGATCTGATCTAAAACACACCTGTACCTACACGTACCTTTAGACTTATGATTTGAGTATCGAGAAATAGACCCACTACAAGGGAAGAGATTTTTAGCGACGAAATTATTTACGACGGATAGAATTTTCATCGTAAATAACAATGTCATGATGGTAAAAAATTTTCATCGATAATAAAAAAATATTTACGATGAATAAATTTTTATGTTGTAAATAAAAATAATTAGCAACAAAAAAATTGCTTACATCGTAATAAATAGAATATTTACGATGAAAATTTTTATCATAAATAAGAAAATATTTTTTAAATAAAAAATATAGAGATATTATCGATGAAATTATTTTCATCAAAAATACTAAAAATTTTTCTGATGAAATCAGATTTTGCATCGTCAATAACAT
>KE505755.1:187669-215187 GCA_000441515.1 Elaeis oleifera
CTGGAGTTCGTCTGTTGCGGAGTTCGTTCGACTGTGAGGGGGTCCCTCCATTACAGAGGTCCGGTTGGGGCTCATTTTTGTAGAAGCCCGGACAGGAACAGACTATTGAGGGAGCTCGGTGGGAATCCTCCAGTGACAGGAGTTTGGGAGGTATTTGTCCATGACTAGAGGTTCGGGTGGAGTTTACTCGAGGTAGACCACTTATAGTCGGAGCTCGGAATTGATCGCTCCTTGAGGGGGTTTGGACGATGTCCACCTACAATTGGAGTCTGGAAAAGGAGTCCGGCTCCTGTAGGAGTCGGGACTGAATCTTCCTGCAATAGAGGTTAGAAGAAGTCCGGCTCCCGTAGGAGTCCGGATGAAGTAAACCGGCTCCCGTAGGAGTCCGGATGAAGTGAACTGGCTCCCGTAGGAGTCCGGGCGAAGTTTACCTGCGATCGGGGTTCGGGGAAGAAGCCCGGCCCCCGTGGGAGTCCGGGTCTTTCCGCAGTAGAGCTTGGAGGTGGCGGTCCGGTTCTCGTAGGAGTCTGGGCAAGGTTTTCCTGAAATGCAAGCTCGGGGCCGCGAACCGTCTCCCGTAGGAGTACGGGTGAGATCTACCTGCAATATGAATTCAGAGGAGAAGTTCGGCTCCCGTGGGAGACCTGGCGAAATATACCTGTAGCGAGAACTTTGGGAAGAAGTCCGGCTCCCGTAGGAGTCCGGACGAATCTGCTTGCCCCCGTAGGAGCTCGGCCGGGATGGACCGGCTCCCGTAGGAGTCCGGGCAAAATCTGCTTGCTCCCGTAGGAGTTCGGCAGAGTCCTCCTGCAACAAAGGTTAGGAGAAGAAGTTTGGCTCCCGTAGGGGTCAGGATAAAGTGTACCTACAGCGGGAGTTTGGAGAAGAAATCCGGCTCCCGTAGGAGTCCGGGTCTCTTCTATGGTAGAGACTCGAGGCAGTGGTCCGGCTCCCGTAGGAGTCCGGGAGAGGGCACTTGGAATCCAGAGGGCGCCTGAAGAATCCATCTTGGAGAAGCACAGATAGGTGCCACCTGTCGAGAACTTTGGCCGAGGGTATTTTATACCCAACACTAAGTAATCACTAGTTCTAGACTGGTGTGTGACCTCCCACAACCGCAGCTGGCCTGATCGATGACCCAACTGCCATATCTATAATAAGTAAATAATAAAATTAAATTAATTAAAGCATACATATAAGAGTTTTATAGTTCTAGGGAAGAGTTTTGGTATAGATTTCTTACCAGTTTGTCGGCCACAACATGTGTGCCGACAGAGCCATCCGTGTGCCTGATCGGATCCTATTGGATAATCTAATTTTGTTGGACCCTCTATCACCTACTGGAGTACTTCTCGTTGCTTTACTGATCACAGAGGACCTCCCATATGTCCATCCACATCCAGTGATCCCTGTAGGACCTCCAATCCGATAGTGACTGAGAACCAAAATGCTCGATGGTAGATTGCTTGAGGCTGTAGAGGCCATCTCGGAGCCCCTGTGTGGACACCTCATCGAAGGTCCGATGGCCAGCCACCTCATCTTTGGGGGTATCAAATCGGTAGTACTCCTGCAAGATAGAATCGAAGCATATATTAATAAGTAGAATACAAATGTATCATGAATTTAAAATTAAACATTTCTAACTTATTCGAAACGTCTTTCAGGCTGCATCATGAGCTTTAGACGGTCAGCTGGAGAACTCGTTCATCGGCCTCAGCATCAAGCATCGAATGACACTAGTAACCACACGAGATACTCCAACCTCTCTAAGCATGCAGCAAAATTTATTTTGAAAAATAAATACTAATTCTAAAATGGCTAAATTCTAAACATATTAGTTGAAGTTGTAGTACTTACGAGTGGTTCTGAATGTGGATGAGCTCTCTATCCTCCAACCAAGTCGGAGGTGCTACAAGCCAGACGAGTCCTCAACCATGACTCTGTGTTTGGGAGCCAATCGCTATTGCATGTGACTGTGGGGTCACTGGTGACTCCCTGTCGTCCGAACCTGAGTGCAAAACATCTAATATAAAGAATGTTATATTAGTTAGCAAAGGATAAAATAACATAAACAAGAATATCTAAAGTGTTAGAGTTTACCACCGGATATGAGAGGTGCAGAACCATACGAGCTGGCCACATGATCGCTCTCTCATCGAGAGCTTTGTCCTCGACTGGCACGGCTCCGACCTCTAGAAGATATGATGTATAATCTCTAAAAATAAAATAAATAGATTCACCAAATTAATTATACAATTATGGATGGCAATGCAAGATTTAAAATGATGTAAGATAAATAATTAAAATGATTTAAGGATTACATACTTAGCACTACTCATCAGCCACTTCAGATGTCTGGTACCCTTCGGATTCTTCTTCTAATTCTTCCTCTTCTTCCACCTCTTCCTCTTCTTCCTCTTCTTTTCCTTCTTGGATAGGATAGCCTTTTAAAAGAAATTAGTTGGGTCTACCTCCTCATGTTGGCCATCATGTACGAAAATTCCTAGAGCATCCAACTCGACATCTATTGAAGATCGATGAAACCCTAATGTTTCATCCTCCTAAACGTATTCTGGTAGTTGGGGCTCTTCTTTTTTTTCGAGCGTGTAATGAACGGCTCAAGACTTAACTTAGCATACAGCCCACCAATCTTTCTTCCTCTCTCCTTTGATAGAAAAAAAGTATAATACACTTGAGCAGCTTGTTGAGCTAGCATAAATGTCTCGTTGATATATGCTTTTGATCTATGTTTGATTTCAATAAGCCCATGTCGTGGATCAACCTTCATACCATTGTTATTATCGAACCACTAGCACTTAAATAGAATGATACTATTACCTCCAATGTAGGTCATCTTGATCACTTCTTCAAGGATTCCATAGTAGTCACTCTCTGCCTCTTCCCACTAGCTGCCCTTTACACACACCGCTGTTTATTATACTTTTATAATTTTATATTGCTGGATGTGAAATTTAAAACTATTTATGTTACAGCCATTATGGCATGTCACGTATTTTGTTGGCCGATAACCTAATGGTCTCAACTTCTTTGGTATGCATTCACCGTCTTGCATGACCTGCATATTATAAAAAGAATAAATTGAAAAAATTAAACAAATAAAATGATAATGGATGCTTACCAATTGATGGAACCAACATGCAAAATTTTGTGAGCACCATGTGGATATTTCTTCATCACTTATCCTCGGATTGTCCCATCTCAGCTTCTCATCATATTGCCTAAATATGGATAAGATAAGTATATTAAAATAAGTGATTAAAGAGTTGGGGTTGTGATAGATACTTATAGGACATATGGGTCGACCTCGTTGCAGTTTAGCAAAATATATGTCTCTGCCTGTCGAAGTTCAATATCGAAAAAAATCTAATAAACCTCATACCCAAATTCATGAGTGGGATAGGCAAATATTGAGATCTCCTGCTCTGATCCCTCACCACCACCATCATCATTTCGACCCACTTGAGTCAGTTTTGTCTGCATACTAGGATTAAAGTAGTATCGACTGAAATTTAAAATTTCTTTTATTATATAAGACTCCATAATAGAACCTTCGACTCGGACATTGTTTTTCATTTTTTTTGAAGACTGTGTATAATCTTTCAAATGGATACATCTACTTGTACTGCACTGGTCCCCCATCCTAGCTTTATATGCTAGATGAATCATGAGGTGCTCCATGGAGTCGAAGAAGCTAGGAAGAAATATCTTCTCCAACTTGCATAGAGACTGCTAGTCTCAAGACTGAAGATGTGGTCAGTGGATAGTTCGGTAGCACAAATATCTTTGAAGAAAAGACTAAGCTTAGCCAAAGAACTCCATTTGGAGTTAGGAAGGAGATCACACCAACCCAATAGGAGTAATCATTGCATGAAGACATGGCGGTCGTGGCTCTTTAGCCTATAGAACTTGCAATCTTTGATATTAATGCATCAAGCTAGATTATTTGTATAACCATTTGAAATTTAAGACTTTTACACCATTTACAAACATCCTTCAACCGCTCTCTTATTAAAGTATAAGATGCTTTCGACTTCAGAAATTTTTCAAGCGACACCTTAACCAGCTCTAATAGAGGATGCTTGCATATGTTCTTCATATTTGCTCGAGCCTTGGGATTATCCTTCATCTTGCCCTTAACATCCATAACAGTGTAGAAAATATTATCGAATACATTCTTCTCAATATGCATGATATCAAGATTATGACGGATCAAATTGGTGGATCAGTAAGACAATTCCCAGAAGATACTTCACTTCATCCAGTTATGAGTTCTATCGAACCTCCGAGACTTCTACTTGTCAAATAGCATGTCAAACTGAACTTCATCCAGTTGAGATACCCTCAGAAACACTTTCATACCACTGAGGTGTGGGTTGCATGGTCTTTCTCTATCTTATTTCTCCTGAACTGTCCTGCTGCTTTCGAAAAGATGATGCTCGAGGAGGAATGGACGATGACAATCGAACCAGTAGGGCTTACGACTTTACTTAAGCTGAAATGATTTTATATTCTTCATGCAATAGAGACATGCAAGCTTTCCACGAGTGCTCCATCTTGACAGCATCTTATAAGTAGAAAAAAAGCTAATGGTCCACATCAATGCAGTCTTTATTATAAAATTTTGCTTCTTCGATGCATCAAAAGTATGTATGCCCTCAGACCATAAGAATTTTAGCTCATCAACAAGAGGCTTTAGATATACATCAATGCTTCTACCAGGATGTCATGATCCAGGAATGACTAATGTAAGAAAGATGTTATGTTCTTTCATGCACATCCTAGGCGGAAGATTATATGGAGTAATAAAGACTGGCCAAATGAATAAAGAGCCACTGCATGACTGAATGGTGTAAAGCCATCCGTAAATAGACCCAGTCGAACATTGCATGATTTTTAAAAAATAAGGATGGCAAGCATCAAATTATTTCATGCTTCACTATCCAATGGATGACTCATCATATCAGAATGCTTACGAATCCCTTCTTTGTGCCATTTTATCTGCTTAGTAGTACTCTTGGACAAGTAAAGCCTCCAAAGTCTAGGAGTAAGAAAAGGTATCGAAGAACCTTATATGCTATGTTCTTCTAATTCCTACCCTCTTGTCTCAGCTTAAATTGGCTTTCACTGTATATGTCACATAAACTCTTTAGTTGGTTCTTCTTATAGAAAAATATGCAATCAATCTTCTCATATCTCATGCCCAACCCTTTCACCATTTTTTTGAAGTATAGAAGATCCCAACAAGCTTCTCATCCTTCGCTAGTATTTTTTTATTATTGCTACCATCCTATCATAATAATTGACCATCATATTAAACTTGACCTTCAAGTTCAACAACTCTGACACAGTTGATAATATAGTGTGTGTTTCACATCCTAACCACAGTCGTTCATCAGCATCTTTCAGCATACGGTAGAAATTATCGTTGCCAGCTTCGGATCATCCTCCACATTCTAATAAAATTTAGGACCAACTGCATCCATAATCTTGTCTACCATTCTATCTGTGTCCATGTTCTGCTCACTTCTAACCCTTGCAATTTTCTCTCACATCTCCCTATGCAGGTACCAATGTTTGTAGTTGTACATAAATATACTTTTATACAAATGGACAGTAATTGTATCCCTATCAAATAGTTTCTATTGTCACATCTGATACAAGGACAACAAGCTCGTCCTTGATGTAAGAGTACTACATTCCTAAAAGCAAAATCACAGAAGTACTTTGTATCCTTCCTATATTCATCAGAAATCATTCCGTCGACTATTCGATGGTCCATCTAACTATGGTTCATGGCACACTATCTAAGAATTCTACATATACATAAATACAAGACAACTGCTAATTAATTATTTATCATTCAAAATGGCTTACATAGTAAATGCATCCTATTATCAACTAATAGGTATAGAAAGTCCTATCCTATTCAGAAAATGTATTAATTTTATAGATCAATTATAGTAATCAAACGATACACAATAGGGGCTGAAAGAAATTTTGATAGTATTTTTTCTTAGTTCTCTTCACACGGCTGAAGATGTATGGAGAGAACTAAGAAAATACTATTAAATTTTTTTAAACCCTTAGCATATCGTTTGATTGCTGTAATCATCTATAGAATTACTTATGTTTCTCAAATTATCCATACTGGATAATTAATTGATCAATGTACTTAAATTTTTCATCCATACAAAATATATAAATATATGGATACAGTAGAATATATACAATAGAAATTCCATACAATGCAATTTCTTTAAATTAACTCCTAATTAATTATTTAAATTAACATCCAATTATGGGATGCTGTAGAATATGCACTCGACCCTTGTGCGAGGATTGGCTGCCCTGGACACCGATTGGGACTTGAGGCCCGAGCATGTAGGGCACACCCTGACCTTGTGTTTGCAATACTCTCAGTATCTTCCATCGACCTGAGCATGCAGGGTACGCAAGGATTGGATGCTCTGGATGCCAGCTGGAACTCGAGGTCCGAGCACGTAGGGCATGCCTCGGCTCCATGTTCGCAATACTGACCGGCATCTTCCCCTCGACCTGTGCATGCAGGGTGTGCGGGGACTGGATGTCTTGGATGCCAGCTGGGACCCGAGGCTCGAGCACATAGGGCATGCCCCAGCCCCATGTTTGCAATGCTATCCAGCACCTTCTGTCAGTCCAAGCGCTCTACATGCCGAGACCCAAGCCCCATGCTTCTAATTAATTAATTAATTAAACACCTAATCAATTAATTAAATTAAGATTTAATTAATTAATTTTTAATATCTAATTATACTTAATTAACATAATTTAAATAAAAAATTAACTTTAGTGACGGCATTAGTCATCGCTAATACTCATAGCAGAAGGCAGACTGCTGTGCAGAGATTGAGGTGCAGGGTGGTGCATAGGGATTGAGGCATGAGGTGATGACTTGGGGACATGACCTCGGCTCGGGGATGTGACTGCAGAGATAAGGGCACAGGGATGGGGCTGCAGGAAGGTGGCTCAGGTCGGGGCTGTAGGGTCGGGCCAATGGGACAGCAACCATAGGGTCGAGGCCGTGGGCTAGGGGTGGCAGGGTAGGGGCCGCAGGGTCGGGATGGTGAGGTCAGGGCTGATGGGGTCGGGTGGCTGCAGGCATGGTCGAAGCGCGAGCTCAGAGCCATGGGATGTCGGAGCACAGGGAGGGGGGAACCATCAGAAAGGAGGAGTCGGGAGGGGGATTGAGACTGAGGCACAAGGGGACAGCTCGGGGATGGGACGTCGACTCGAGGATGCGGTTGTGGAGATGATGGTGCAGGGATGGGGCCGTGGAAGGGGTGTGGGTTGGGGCCATGGGGTCGAGCTGGTGGTGCAGGGGCCGTGGGGTCGGGCTGGTGGGGTCGGGCTGGCGAGGTCGGGCCGATGGGGTTGGGACGGCTGCGGGTGTGGCTGAAGCACGGTCTCGGGGCCGCAGGATGCTGGAGCGCAGGGAGGGGGAACTGTCAGGGAAAAGGCATTAGGGAGGAGGGTGAACTACCGAGAAGGAGGCATTGACAGGGGAAAAGTCGGGAAGGAGGAGGCACCGGCGAGGAGGGAATCACGGGAAAGGAAGGGGATGAGGTGCCAAAGTTTTTCCTTCCTGCAGGCTATGGGGATATTTTTGGTGGACTATTAGCGACGGCAAAGGTCACCATCACTAATGCTGTCGGTATATTTTAGCAATGGTAATCTTCTGTCTCTAAAAACTAATCGCCGCACTAATACTGTTATTAGAAAAAATATTTTTTCATAATTTTAATTTTTTTTTCAAAATTATTAGCGACGATAACTCTTTTCGTCATTAATAATAGTTGGTAATTAATTAATTTAATTATAATTATAATCAATTTTTTTAAAAAATTTAAATTTATTAGCCGTCACTAATTGTCAGAATTTCATCGCTAATAGTTGGTGATGACTAATTTTTTGGATCATTTTTATGGTGGTTAAATATTATTATTAGTGATGTGTTGTTTTCTGTCTCTAATACCATCACTAATATTACAAATTCTAGTAATGAATCAGGAAAAAGACTCTCCCTAAGCTTCCATATTTAGCCACTCCAAGCCTCCCACCCAATTGTGACTCTTGAGGATGGAAAAAATAGAAGAAAAACTAGAAGAAAATGAAGAAAAATCAAGAAAAATAAAGAAAAAGCAAAAAAATTGAGAGGTAAGAGCTTTTCCCACATAGATTGTCTTTTTTTTCTTTTCACTTCTTTTTCTTTTCATTTCATTCTCTTTTTTGGAGATCTATTGGAGATCAGAGAGGTTTCTTAAGTTTTCGGACTATTTTCCTATTCAGCCATTTGAAACCTCCCACTCAATTAGGATTCCTGAGGATGGAAAAAATGGAGAAAAATCTGGGAGAAATGAAAGAAAATCAAGGAAACAAAGAAATAGCATAAACACTTGAGAGGTAAGACCTTTTTCCACATAGATTGTCATTTTTTCCTTTTTGCTTCTTTTTCTTTTCATTTCTTTCTCTTTTTTTAGAGATCTATGGGAAAGGAAAGCACTTATGGGAGATCGGAGAGATCGGAGGGGTTTCTTAAGTTTTGATAGGATTTTTTGAGGGTGTGATTTAGTTCCTTGAGGTTTTGAGAACTTAATTTTGGTAGAAGCATATAGGATTTAGGGTTTTTTGTGAAGCCCGACCCAACCCGATCCGATCCAACTTAACCTCAGGCAAGGCGGGTATACCCAACCCAATCCAATTTAACCTTCATCCTTTATTTACCCGATCCGATCCAATTCAAGATGGGTACAGGATAGGTATGGGTATGGGTTTTTTATGATGGGATGGCTGGGTCTAGGCATTGGTCGATCCGATCCAAACCGACCATTGTCACCCCTAACGTATCACTAAGAAGGTTAGAGGAAAGAGAAAATGAAAGGATGGGATGGGTAAAAGAGACTTTTAAAAAGTTGGAGAGAGATTACATGGATTAGAGAACTTGATTGCGGGTCCAAATAGAGTGTTAATTGCTATTTGATTTTGTCCAAATGCTAATGGGAAAGATAAAGATAAGATGATGGGGTGATCAATAGGAGTTGACTTCAACTAACTATAGACCAAATTAGATAGGAGAGAAGAGATGGTGGTTGTAGTTTGATTACATGGATGCCTAATTAAAAGTATGTTGAGGGCATTTCCTAAAGGGTGAGGCAAAATCTTTCAAAAATTATATCAAAAACTAAGGATCCAAATCAAAGATCCACAATGATTATGATTGTATCATTAAAATTGCCCAAAAATCAAAATCATATAATTGTTGGTCATTAACCTGTGCATCAAATGGGTGCAAAGATGAACGGTTAAAATAGCATGAAACCATATTTACTATGATCTAAGCATTACAATCTACTAATTTCAATGTATATATATTTAACCTATGTAAATCATGATTAATAAGGCAAATTTTTGACTGAATACTTTATCAAATTCATCTTTACTAATTATTGTCTTTAGAGGATTGGAACTCATGAATTCCTTCAAAACATGGTCAAGAAAGAAACAAGCCCAAGTTGGAACTAGTAAGTGGCATTCCCATTATATTTCTCCTAATATGCCATGGCCTAGAGGGCTTTGCACAAAAATAATGAGTAGTTATATAACACGCACCATCTAGTCATTATCCTACTACATTAGCTGCTATATGACAAGAAAACATCTATTATATAATATCTTCATTGTTATAAAGATATCATATTTTAAATTTAAAGTTACTTATTTAAAATATAATATTTTATTGTATCAAAAGCAATATTATCTAGTTCTAGTTTTTATGTAGACATTTTGGAGATAGAAGCTCTAAGTTTTTTTGAGAGAGAGTGCTCCACTTGGGTTCCTCGATGTTGGCCATGGAATCTACTAATTGGTAGAAAAGAACTGTGAGCATCCTTATGGTAGTTTTGTGTAGGTGCACAAGTATGCTATTAGCATTAATAGCTAGAAAGAAGATAAGATAAAAATTTTGATAATATGGGTATTGATGCCTTGACTTTTAAGGAGTTGCACTACTATGATACCACTTGCCCAAAAAAGGAGAAGGTTGGATGTAGTTGGGCTATATTTCTACACAACAACTACGAATAATCTAGACTAGAACTGGATAACTAAAGTACAAAAATTGAAGATAAATATAAGGATAAGTTAAAGCTAAAAATAAAGATAATGATAAGTTATTTGATGGGACAAATGGTCCTCTTCTTTAGCTTACATCTTATTATTTATATAACATAACTCTAAACTGTCGAGTAACTCCTGGCTAGTTCCTGTACTCATAATTGCCCACATCAATTCACCATATATCTCTAGCGATCCTAATACTTGTGTCCCATGGCTACACCTATTCTAGTAATTAGTAACATGCTTCCTACACTGCATAATCATAAGTTGAAGCTTTAGTTGTCAATTATTAAGAGAGTGAGTTGACTCTAAAAGGTCTTAGCATCATTCGACCAATGTTGCTGTACCTCTTGTTGTCATTTCACCCACCTTGATCGAGTTCCATTTGTCTTGATAGAAGTTATGTGGCAACTCTGCTCCAACCTATCCCAATCCTTAGCATCATCCATGTGGCACCCACTCAAAGTAATTACTTGAGTTTCTAGGATAAGATATAAATAATGCTCCCATATCTTATTGGCCGATGATCAAGAGGCTAACGGAATGTCCCCATCACAATATCCTCGATAATTATTTAGTCAACATCCTATAATTATGATCTTGATCCAGCAATCGATTTTTATTTTGTTTGTTGATGTTTATTATTATCCTTTCCTTAGCACTTTGCTCATACCTTTTCTAATCTCCTATGTTGCTACCGTCACACATCCCATGCTTGCATATATTCTTTTACATGGACAGCTTGTGCCCTAAAGAATATAAAGTGAGAGGACTGAAAGAAGTATATACAAATTGTGCTATATGTCATGCTCGTGTGGTTGTCTTTCTTATATCGTGCTTAGTTTCAATTGCAACAACCTATTTAGTGGTTCTGAACAAGTTTGGATGCTGCACATATATGCATACCCCTAAGTGCTAGGATAGTGAATGCAACAGCCAGTGTATGCAAGGTTGCTCAATCCTTTGCAACGTCATCAATGGATTGCATTATTACCATTGTAAGTGTTGCTGTGGTAACTCAAGCCAGTTGTAATGTATGGCCATGCATAAAAGAGATGTTGACATTAAAGAAGATATTATCCATACTCCTTGGTAAAGCATACTTACTCTCTATATATTAGCCATGCCTACCCTCTTGGTGTTCATCTTTCACCTTCTTCCTGACCATACCTATGCCTCCCCTATTTTCTTTAGTAGTAATGGCGAGTTAGATTGAGCACTAGTTAGTGCAAACCAACTAGTTTGATAGTCTTGCATTTGGCTAGTTTGTCGAATCAAATATTGTCATGATTGCATTTCATCAACAGGGAGTTTTTGATTGGTTAGTCAATATCTTTATGGAAAGCCTCTAGCTAATCCCCTATCTTCACCATTTTCAAGTTGGTTCATGTAAGTCCCCTTTGTTTCAACTTTTGGTGATTGGATCCATGTAGAATCCTCATGCCTAATGGGTCACTGTGTAAGCTTATGACAACTATAATTGTTGAACCACCATGATAGGCAAATATTAGATCGGCTTGGTGATCAATGAAGTCTACAATATCTTAGGTTGATAGTGATGAAGAAATGTTGACAAGAAGTTCCAACTAGTAGAAGGGTAAAGGTCAAGGTAAATATAATCTTAAGAGTGCTACTAGTTCAATTGGCTTGTATTTTCTCTTTCTTTCCTTATGTACAACCATATCAGTTGAAAGCATGAAATGGTTGAACTTTTAGTTTTATATCTTTTTTGCTTGCTTCCAAAATATTATCCACTAATAGATTGGCCATAAACTTCTCCATCAATACTTCTCAGTTTATAAAGTCCTCCAGGTTGGACTTGATGCATGTTGTAAATTTTCTCTCAATTTCTAGAGAAATCCCAAGGTCTAAGGAAGTATTGTTTTCATTCTATGTCCCCAACACTAAAAGATTTTGGCCAAACTTTTGTTATATGAGTGAATGGCTTTGAGCTTTTGGATGCATAACTAGTCTAACACTGCTAATCTCATCTCATCTAATTATTCTAAGTCGGCCATTATGGACTAGGTATAATCTTTGCTTGTTAACTCAAATTGATGGGCTATTCTATGTGATATCTAATGGCCATTTCTATCGATAGTATTGCATTATGACGATAAGTGAATATGTGGATTCACTCTATTGGCCAATCTCTTGAAACTCACATATTCTCATAACACTTAATAGAACTTCATGCCACAACCTTGGTTGTCTCTAATGGCCTTGTGGATATTGGCTACTAAAACTTATTAATTGATTTAGCTTGTCCATTACATTGGACATAATACAGTGTGGAGTGGATAATTTAGAAACTTGTTTCCTCTAGAAATGCCAAGACATCTTGATCAGTAAAGACAATCCCTTGATTAACTGAAGTTAATAATGGCCGCTTGATTAACTGACCTCTAGGCATTGCTTCCACCTATTTAGTAAATAATTCGGTGGTCATGATAACAAACTTATGACCTATGGATTAAGATGGATGGATCTAGTCAATCAACTTTTGAATGACCATAGTTTGACAACATAGTGTAATTCTAACTCCAAGATCCATTATACAGGGTCATGTCTCAGATAGCTTGGCACCTCTTGGCATATCTCATGTAGTCTTCTAACATCTTTAGCTAATAGTATCATTTCTTAGTGATCAACTATTGCATGTTTAGTCTTGCTTGATAGGTTTCATAAATTCCTTCATGGGCCACACCCATTATTAGCATGGATTCTTGTCACCAAGGCACTCAGCATCAATCTATCTGGTTGGTTCTTGGATAGCTTGTTGCCTATTAGTACATAGTTGATAGCCTTGAATTTCACCTTCTTTTGGTCTTGGCCAAAGAGTTCATTAAGTATTGGATGATGGGGCACCTCAAATCTTCCTAGCTGACATCTAGGTTACACTTGCACAATGCTATATATCATCTTGTCTTTTGAACATGGATGGCAGAATTTTTTTTCTACAATAATGAATCTAACATGGACATCTAAAAGTATTTTAACTCTTAAGTTGTTTGTGCCAAATCAATAGCTTCTTTGTTCTCTAAGGAACAAACTTTAAGGTGACCACAGTGAAACTCTCGATCAGCTTCATTGCATTCATACAATACTACATTAGTACCTCATTGCCATATTTATACTCATTGAGCTATTTAATCACTATTTGAGAGTGACCCTCCACTTTTACAATTGTGACTCCCATGTTTCACAATACTTTTAAGCTGATAATCAAAACCTTGTACTCCACCTAATTATTTAAGTGGAAAAAACTTTAATTGTAGAAAAATACTATTCTTTCTTAGTGGGAGATTCAATAATTATCTCTGCTCTAGTGGTTCCTTCAGCTTTTTGAGCTATCAAATAATAACCTTCAAGGGTGTAGGCCAATCTCTCCAATCTCTACATGCCACATAGTCTATTCATCAACATTATACGTGGATGATCAGCTATAGACGTCATTTGCAAATGGATGATCAGCTAAAAAGTTTGCCAGAGCTTGACCCTTTATAGCCCTTTGAGGAATATATTGCCACGCAAACTCGGATAGAGTGATTGCCTGCTTACTGATCTCTTTGTATATGTTCAGCCTAGTTAATATATATTTGATTATATCAATGGTGCAAATCATTTGATTAGGGACAACAAACATATAATATGTTAACTTTGTACAAGTATAACATAAGGCTAGATAAAGTTTTTTTGACAAGTATATATCATCACTTAGTCTCTACCAATGTCCTACTCAAGAGATACAAGGCTTGGTCACATCTGGCTTCAGTATCTTGAGCCAACAGGCTCTCGCTAGAATCTTTAGCTATTGAGATGTACAACTTCAATGGGACTCTTGCTCTTGGCAGGATTAGGATAGGAGAGTTAGCAAGATAAGTTTTGATCTCTTTGAAAGTGCATTGATGTTTATCAGTCTACTTGAATTCATCTTTAGCCTATAGCTTCAATAGCATTTAGAAGGACTTGAATCTTTCAAATAGAGTTAGATATAAATTTATAGGAAATTTATCTACCCGAATAACCTTTGTGGCCACTTCTTTATATATGTTGGTTGGGCCTTTATGATTAACTTATTGCCTTTGAAAGTTTAATGCACGATTTAACTTCCAAATATGGCAGATCCTATCCAACCCAAAGTAGTCTACATTAAGTCATATCTATAGTGGCTAAATTGGTTTATGTTGAGTTGATGATCCTCCTAGATCAGTGCTCCTCCTATTTAGGAAATCCAACTCATGCTCAATCAGATTAAAGGTTGAAAAGCACTAGCTTCCTTGTCTCACTGCTAAATGACTTATCTTTGCTTGGATATGGCTTCTGACCATACTCTTTTTTGTTAGATGGTAGATCATCATCTTTAGAGTGGGAGACAACTTCATTATAGAAGTTGTTGGTGATTGTATTGAAGGCATTGCCAGTCGAGACATAATCTCGATGAGTTAGACAATCGTCTCTAGTTGTGTGAGACATCCTTTTATCTCATTATTCATCAATTCAAAACTATTAGTTATACTTGTTTGTCCTTCAATGTACTTCCAGCACAAATAGCCCTTGTTTCATCTGCATGTATTGTTGGTATTTTTGGACAATACACTAAAGCCTCCATAGATATAGAGGATCGAAGCTTTGATACTGAGTTGATTCGATCGGAGAGAAGAAAGATTTTCTCAACCTATTTAACTCAAATCTCTTAGAATAAATTTAGAAAAGATAGAAAAATATTATTCTAGAAAAAAAATGAAGTAAGAGATTCCTATTTTCATTGATCATAAAAATAAGAAACTCATCTTTTACTATCATTCATCACCACTTTCACCATAGCAGGCATCAATGCTATCATTGTCACCATTGTCTCCACTGCCATTGTCATAATTGGGACTACTACCATCATCTCCACTAAACCTATTCATCAAGTGAGCTTGATCGGGTTTGGTTGGGCTTAGCCTAAGGTATAACTAAATTAATCAAGCCTAGATCGAGCCAAGCCTAGCTTTCGAGCTTATTTCTAGACCCGAGCCTAGTACTTGGGCTTCTGGCTTTAAAACCAACCTTGATTTTTTAAATTTTATTTAAAATATGGAATGTTTCTAGAAAAAGGGAAATGGGAGAGGGAGGAGGAGGAGGGGACGGGGAGGATAGAGGAGGAGGAGGACAGAGAAGGATGTGGACGAGGAAGGGAAGTAGGATGACGAGGAGGAGGACCAATGGATCAAGGAAGAGGAGGAAGCGAGAAGATGATGAGGAGGTTCGGGAAGGAGGATAGATGGGGCTGGACATGATCGAGCTGACCAATACCCAAGTCCTGCCCATTTAACAGGTGGGCTGAAATTTTAGGCCTGACCTAGCTCATTAGGTTTAAAATTCAAGTCCAAGCACATTTGAAATGCTTCAAGCTTGAGCTAGTCGAGTGAGTCATCTAGGTCACGAACAAGTCTGGTCTCTAGTACTATCATTGCCATCATGTTGTTATCTCTACCATCATCACTGTTGCTGCTATCATTTCCACCAACACTATTGCCATTATAGTCATTGCCATCATATCTCGCTCTGTAACCTCCATCATTAGCATCACAACCACTACTATTATTACTATCCTAGTCTTTTGCACATCACCATCATCATCATCGCTGCCATCATTGTATCGTTGATGCTCCCACCATTACTGTCATTGCTACATTACTACTAGCACTTTCACCACTATTAGCAATCATTATCACTATCCTAGTCACCATTATTATGCTTATATTTTGAAATAATTTACTGTGCCAAACTTATTTATATTTTAAATTTGGAACAAATATAAATTGAATTTTGTTTTCATTTTTTAAGTAAGAAAATGAAACTGATGGCAATCGACATTTAAGCTTCATCACCTAAATTTCAGGAGAGAAATAAATAATTGTTCCACTAGAATTTAAAGGAAAACAATTGGAAATGCAATGTATATCAATGACAAATCATTAAGCAAAAATCTATGGAATTGCAGCTCATATACATGCTTACAAATTGTTTAGCATCAAAATTTTAGTGAGGACTTTCCTTCATGAAAATCTTCAGGACATGTCTACATTATTCATCGATACTCCCATTGTGTGTTGTTATGGGATCATACTATCTTGGCCACCATCCTTCGGAGTCATCCTTGGATATACTCTTTGGACCAACTGAAGTACCGAGGTGGACTCCAAATAATGAACATCATCCAAACATCCTCATAATGGAATAGACAACTTCATCGGACTTCATCCCTAGATGGCATCCTCGACCACACACCGAGGACGTCAACATGCCACCATTGACCTTGCTATCGGTCCAGCATCGATGATTACAGTCGATGACTCATCAAGACCATCATGGAGAGCCAAGATGCAATGACCTCGTTAGCTCCCATCTAACCTCTCGACTCCGGCATATATCCACCTTAAGGTCGAGACCTCACTGACCCCATAGGGTAATTTTCATGACCAACACCAATGATAATGTATCCAGATCAAGGCCTCAGCTATGTGCTAACCTAAGGTCACCGACCCATTCATTCGTGTAGGCCACCATTAGAAATCTTTCAATAGACTGTTAGAACATGGCCACTATCCATGACTAACAATCTCTGACTTGTAGATTCCTGAGCCTGATGATCTGATAGATTATGGCCTAGTAGGATGGCCTACTGGGTTCAAACATGATAGCCTACAACTCTACCTCTATATGAAGAGGTAATTGTGGGACCTTTGAGGTAGGATCAATGGTAGAGAGTGAAAATGCCCTTTGTGCTTCCACCCTTCTTCCTCTTTTTTTACTGTTCTCAAGCTCTAGCTTACTTAATCATCGAAGGGTCCCCATCAGAGAACCCCTGATGAGTGTGGACTACTTTGTAGGTCCTTGTTGGCATCCTGATGCTTGAACCGTCCTCCATCTTTGTTCATATAAATATCCTCTGGAGTCTTGATACAACAGTTTGACGCTAGAGGAAGGGCTCAGTAACCCAGCAGAGGAGAGAAAGTACAGTAAGATGCAACCACTTTGTCGCCTTCTATCGATAATCTGCCCAATGAAGTTAGGGTGGAGTCACCCAGTTGTCCATTCCAAATGGTGCACAATCGGTGCAACCACCCATGATGGCAGACCTGCAGTAGTTCGATGACCTGATCTGTTAGGTCCAGGCATTAACCAATACCATCCAATATCTACAACAGATTGTGGAACAATGATGACCTCCATAATCCGGTCCCCAACTTGTGCCATCTTGGCACAGTCACCGGATTTGCTCCCTAGTTCAGGACCTTGCTCCTCGAAGCATACACCGGATAGGTACCATCAATCGATGATCACCTTCTCATTGAGGCTCCCACCATGGGGCCCATGTGCACCTTCCCATGGCATAATGTGGTACATTTTAACGTGGCAATGTTAGAAGTCTACAACCTTGAGAGGCCATCGCCAAGTCAGCCCAAAGGTGAGGCTCCACAATGAGTGCCTCATCTACTCTCATAATGAGACATTTCCAAAAGATTATGCCGATCTCCTAGCCTGAGCTTATAAGTACATAGCGATTGAGGAGTGCCTCCAACTGAAGGACGAGATTGAGGCTCTCATTCGAAGAGACTACTTCAAAAAATATGTTCGGAAGCATCAAAATTGAGCACCTGAGGAATTGTCTTAGAACCAGCTCGATAAGGAGAATAACAATAACTGGCCTATGGTTGGTGGATCAACATGATCTTGAATCTCGATAGTGGAAGGGGGCAAGAGATTGCATTAAAAGTCCAAAGAGATAGGGGACTATGCTAAAAATCTAAAGAGGCAGAAGATCGTGCCAAAAATCAGAAGAGGCAAAGAGAGTGACCAAGGGATGTTGTTGATCTCCAATGAGCTCAGACTCTCTACGATGATGCTATTGCCATATCAATGATGATAGCAAATTAAAGCTTCAATGGAACCTCCATTCCTCGGATGTAGAATGTCAAGAACTTAAGGATGTCTTATCGATAAGTTGTATGTCCATTGATTGTGTCAATAAAATTGAGCTTTTATACAATTTTTTGTTAAAGCGATCAACTAAAGGATCCAATTAAAATCGATCATAATGGACCACAAGTGAAATCATGAGAACTAACTGAAGGTGTCTCAAGAAGCCATCTAAAATATAAGCTCAAGATAATCAAGTCAGACCTCATCTATGGACAAGTCAAGCGAAGGTCGAGGATGGTGATGAAAATCATCGCTGATCGACTTCAGATCGATCTTGTGTGACTCATAGGGATCCTCTTAAATATCCCTATGATGGTTGGATTGGGGGGAATGACTATTAGATGTATGCCTTAGAAGCTAGTCAGGCTGATACATATATTTACTCTAAGATATACTTTTATATTTGATATTTTATTATTAATAAATTAGGTTATTTATTTTATTTATTGATGCGTGTATCTATAAATTATTCAAAAAATTAATAAGATAATGATACATATTATCAAGAGTTAAAAATTTGAGGCATGTGTCATTACTGATTAATTTTAAATATTTTTGATCGATGGATCATCATGGAGATAGTGATTGATCTGGATAGATTGGTGTACAGATTATTTTCTTTAGAATAGATGAGTCTCGAGTTTATAGAGTGAAAATATTAGAGTGAAAGTATAAGTGATTATTAAAGAACAAGAATACTGAATATGACAAATACGAGAAGTCACTTGGATGTCTACTCATTCATCAGTGACTTACTCGATGCTGCAGTAGTGTGACTAGTTCTTTGACCTACGGTATCTCAGCTATTCATAATGAGATTGCTATAGTTTGACAGTATATACATTTGATTTTCTAGTCGTATGGATCCTTGCAGTACATGTTGGATGTAGTAAGTTCATTATAAAATAGGATGTGTATTTATATGAAATTTATTGACCTTGATAGATAAGGAAGATAGCCCTATATAATTTACGAGATTGAGTTCGGAAGATCTAGATCAGAACAGTGTGAATAGTGAGAAGAGATTCTATAGCTTTCATATTAGAAACTTGAGTCGAATAAATTTGAGATGATAGATGATGGGATTTCATAAGAAATTTCATAACCTCCATCCTATCGAAAATTATGATAGAAGGACTATATCATACGATAACTGTACGTAGAGATTCATCTATTCTATTCTACTGGAATACCACTACATACTGCTAGACATTACTGGTAGGTTATGAGACTCATGAGAATTATTATGATGGTCAATAATTCTCATTGGATGAGTTAAAATTGTTCCAATCTATTGGAAGAAGTTTCAATGATATTGTTGATGGAGATCACAATATTTTTTACTACTAAATAGAATAGAACCTATGAGATCACACACAAAATGATTATATCCGATTAGATGGTTGGATTAAATTTGACATGTCAAAGGTTGACATGCAAGTCAAAGGTTTGATTATGTCAAAGTGTTGACACAATCAAACCTAAAAGCAATAGGACTCCTTATGAGATAAGAATTTCGATTCGATCAAAATTCAACTCACTTAGGACTTTATCCGTCAAAGTGTTTAATGTATAGAAGGACTCCTCATAAGATGACACCATCCATCTTTCTCACATAACATTTCCTCACGCCAAAGGGCATGCGTCCAAGAGTTGGGATGCCTCAAGGTCTTTTCTCTTGAAAGGACTCCTAGTTTCATAAGATTTTGATTTGGTCAAAGGTTGACATAAAAAAGAAATAAGGTCCGAAGAGTTTGAGACCTAGAAGGATTCCTCATGCCTTATGTGGATAGCACTTCATACCTCACATCCCATCCTTCTTAGTTAGGAAGAGGTGTGCCTAAATCCTTTCTTATGGAGGAAAAAGGAGTCCACGCCCTTTTGGTTCCACACCCCAACCCTCCTTGCACCTCCTATCTATCCCTTCCTCTTATCTCTCACATTAAAAAGGAGTTTTAATGCTCAAGGGCTTCTCATGTTAAAAGGTGCTAATGCCTAAGTGGTTTTTGTGCACCTATTATCTCTCATGTCTTCTCTCTCTAATGCCAATTATTCTTTGGGGTTTTATTATCATGTGAGAACATGTCTCACACTTCCAACATAGCTCACACCCCATCCCTCTCTTCTTGCAATGTCTAAGAAGTTGGATATGGTCCAAGAGTTGGATGCCTCTTCTTGCACATCCAAGAGTTAGGGACACGCAAGAAAGAAAAGAGAAAAAGGGTGCTGGATTTTCTTAAGAAAAAATCAAGAAAGACTGAGGAGTAGGATTTTATTGAGAAGAAAATCAAGAAAGGATCAGTAAAGGTTCCTAATCCATTCACGTGTGGAGCACGATCTATGAAGAGGAAATACTGAAATCCTTGAGAGGATTTTCAACAAAGAGAAAAAGAAATCCACCATCAAAGAGGATCTCTGTAAGGGAGCTAGCATTCCGATGAGATCAGACACTTTGATCAGATGACAATCTCGTGTGGATATCTGTAAAGGCCAGATACTTAGATGGCTTCAAAGGGACCTTGATATCTATGATCATCAAATTATGGTGAAGAGCTACCGAAGCAAAGATGAAGATTAAATCTTCATTTCTTAATCTTAATCTTGATAACTATGAGGGATATAAAGTTGATTCGAGATGAGATCTCATATTCAATAATCTAAAAATTATTTTATTCCACTGCATAGTTATCTTAAAATTTTTAGTTTATTCTTCCATTGTGCATGTCAATCAACCCCTAGTTTTTGATTATGGTATCCAGGCCACCCTCATATGTTTAAAGATTAGTTTGTTGATTTAAGTGTTATTGGTCTTTTAGTGAGATTTGAAGAACAAAAATTTTTGATCTTGTCAGCTGATTTGATCAGTCAATATCAATGATCGATAGGAACAAAAATTATGGTGATTTGATCACATAAAAATTTCAATCTATGTTAAATGATTAGTCTAATACCCAGATCTATTTTATTGTATGAGATACATGTGGTGATGGTCATAAGATTACGATCCTTTTATAATCTCTGTGATGTATCATGTTTGTGGATCTTGTGTATATGTAAAAGTGTTTATTTGTGAATGCTTACGAGCATCAACAAATCTATGTAATTTGAAGGCCTACAAAACTCATATAATTAAGGTTGTAATTAATTGTATGGTATGTATTTATGGATTGTATTATGTGAATGGTTGCATATCAATGGTTGATCGATTATGAGCCTAAAGCATACAACAAGCATTGGTTGAGTCAAGCAAGTGGTTAAGGCTGAATCAAGATGTTGATCATGATGAGATCGAGTATGTGCTTCAAATCGATTCAAAGAATTGAAGATGATCAAACCAATTGACATACTTGTGCTTGTACCTTTGACCCATAGATCCTGATTTAGCTCAGTGGCTTGAGTCTGTATCCCTTAGATCCATGATCATCATCGATTTTATTATTTATATTTTATAGATTTTTGTTTATATTAGATGTAGATAACCATGATTTGAGATCTGAATTAAAACTTCTCAAAATATATATTAAGTCGAGTAGTCTTCCACCATTATAGATGTGTGGGTATCCTACCGGTATTGATTGTTCTTGATTGGCCATAGCAGTTTAGTTGTACTGAGAAGACGCAACCACTCTATTATCATGAGATGCTATGGGATAAAGATGGGGTTGGACCCAATAATTGTTAGGTGAGAGACTCAATGATGGCTTTGTCTACGTATTTGAACAATGGATCTGGCTTAACAAAGAAATGAGATCAATAACTGTTAGATGAGACCTAAATGACTTAAAAATCGAAGATTACTATAACTTAAGAAGTATTGGATAAGAGTTGTTCACTCATTGATTTACATATCATCAATGATTGTTAGATGAGGTGGTACTCAAATTAGTGAGACCGCAGTATTCCTTAGAAACTCTAGTCGTGAAAGGTTTCTGTTTCTCTATCCGAGGAGTGTAAAAGATTCGAAAAAATAGTGAGAGATACGTTTGATTTTAAAAGAGATCCTAAAATAAATATTTTAAATCAAATATAAAAATCTAATTTAAATCATTACTCTCTGCAAGAACAATATCAACTTCAAATCCTCTAGCTTGCATATTTGAAATCGAGTAATCAGAACTAATTATAAAGACTAGCTGAGAACTTAAAAATAGTTTTAAGTTTCAAGAAGTTAAGTTCTTGATTAGGATATCTTCACATTACCAAATCATCCAATGATTGACCAAAGAGCAGTGTATCCATGGTCATTTTTTGACAATGATCAAGAACTTAAGGGAGGTTGAGAAACTTAGCATGAGATGCATAAAGAATTGTGAGTGAATTTGATCCTGTAATCTCTTTTTGATTCATATGGATACTTTGTAGTAAACTACCATATGAATAAGATTGACTGCTTCAAGACTGAATTATTAGTAACTATTGAAGGTATCTTGAACGGTGCAAGGGGCATGGCTTTCATCATGAAGCAAGTTACTTCTCCCAATAGAAAGTCTTATTGGAAGAAAGAGAAGCCTATGAAGAAGCAAAAGACTGAGAGCAAGCCAAAAAGAAAAGTTTCTAAGAAGAAAGCCACTGACAAAGGGAAAGTATTCTACTATAATGTTGATGGTCATTGAAAAGGAACTATCCCATATACCTAGAGTTCCTAAAGAATAAGAAGGAGATGCCTTTAGAAGGTATGTCAGGCCTACTCATAATGAATGCTATAGGATCTAAGAGATCCAAAGATGAGACGAACTTAAAGTATGTGTGACACCTCAGGCTTAATCATATTGGAGAAGATAAGATAAATAAATTGGAGAAAGATGGGCTTCTTGGCTAATATCTCATATCCAGTTTGTGAATCTTATTTTCAACAAAAATAATCAAATTTCTTTTATATGATAAGAGGAGAGGATCACTGAAATACTTGTCCTAATATACACTAATGCGTGCGGTCCATTCGATGTGCAGACCAGAGGTGGTTATCTTTACTTTATTACCTTTATCGATGATTATTCATAGTATAAATATATGTATCTTATGAGATACAAATGTGAAGTCTTTAAAAAGTTCCAATAATTCAAATATGAGGTAGAAAAGCAAACTGAAAAATCCTTAAGGTTCTTCGATATGATTGAGGAGGTGAACATCTTAGTAGAGAATTCTAGAATTATCTCAAGAAAAATGACATAGTCTTACAATAGACTCTTCTAGGACAGCTCAACTCAATGGGGTGTCGGAGCGAAGAAATTGAACCCTATTGGATATGGTTCAGTCCATAATGAGCTTCACTAGTTTTTCTTATATCTTTGGAGATATGCTTTACTTATTTATATTTATCTATTGAATAAAATTTCTCTAAATCTATTTTTATCATGCCATATGAGATGTGGCATGACAAAAACTAAATCTTGATCATCTTAAGATTTGGAGATATTCAGCCTATGTTAAGCAACTACAGATAGACAAGTTAGAGGCTAGGTCCTAGAGGACTCATTTCATTAGATATCTTGAAGAGTTTATGGGATACTACTTTTACTTCTCAGAAGATCACAATATAGTTATGAGCCAACATGCTATCTTCTTCAAAAAATAGTTTATCCAAAGTGGAGGTAGTAGGAGAAAAATTGAGCTTGAAGAGAGTCTCTAAAGAGCAACGAGTCATAGAACCCATAGAACCTATTCAAGTTGAGCTAGTACATGGACTTTCTCTTCTTCCTAATAGATCAAGTAGGATTTTTCATCCTGCTGAAAGATACTTAGGTATTCTGATAGAAAGAAGGAGGAAATGCTCCTCATGGGAGATTGAAAAGATGGAGATGATCCCAAAAATCTACAACGAGGTGTGTCAGGCATCGACTTCGAGAAGTAGTTGGATGCCATGAAGTCAAAAGTTGACTCAATGCATTCCAATCAAATTTGAATTTATTGGATCCACCAGAAGGTATAGAACCTATTTGATGCAAATGGATCTACAAAAAAAAGATAGGTTTGAATGAAAAGAAAAAGACCTATAAGGCAAGGCTCGTGGTGAAAGATTATAGTCAACACGAAAGCATTGACTATCAGAAGATTTTTTGCCTGTGGCTATGCTAAAGTCTATCCAAACACTGCTTGTTATTGTGGCATACCATGATTATGAATCTGATAGATGGATGTAAACACTGTCTTTCTGAAGGATATCTTGAGGAAGATATCTATATGAAATAGCCTCTGGGTTTCACTTTCAATGACAAAAGTTACAAGATATCAAGCTGCAAAGGACTGAAGCAAGCACCTCAGAGTTGGAATACTCATTTCAAGGATATGATCAAATCATTTGATTTCATCAGAAATGAGAAAGAGTCATATGTTTGTAAGAAGGTTAGTGGGAGTGCTCTCACATCTCTCATATCGTACATAGATGACATCCTCCTGTTGGGAATGATATTTCCATACTGACTTCAGTTAAGATATGATTGTCTAAAGAATTGTCCATGAAAGACCTTTGGAGAGCATGCTATATTTTAGAAATAAAGATCTATAGAGATAGATCTAAGAGGATGTTGGCCTCTTATAGAAGATGTACATAGAAGATGTGCTGAAGAGATTTAGCATAAAAAACTCTAAGAGGAGATTGCTACCCCTTAGGCATGGGATTTATGATTGTCTAAAGAATTGTCCATGAAAGACCTTTGGAGAGCATGCTATATTTTAGAAATAAAGATCTATAGAGATAGATCTAAGAAGATGTTGGCCTCTTATAGAAGATGTACATAGAAGATGTGCTGAAGAGATTTAGCATAAAAAACTCTAAGAGGAGATTGCTACCCCTTAGGCATGGGATTCATCTTTCCAAGAAGATGTGCTCTAACACATCTAAAGAGATTTAGTACATGAGCTAGATCCCTTGTGCTTCAGCTATAGGGAGCCTCATATATACCATACTATGTACACGACTTGATATAGCCCTTGCTATGATTGTTATGAATAGATATCAGTCAGATCCAGGCTAGAAGTACTAGATAGCTCTAAAGAACATTCTTAAGTACTTGAGAAGTACTAAAAATGTGTTCTTAGTCTATGGAGAAGGAAAGAGTTGAGGGTACAAGAATTCATAGATACAGACTTTTATGTCTGATGTTGCTGATAAAGAGTCTACATCAGGATTTTTTTTTGTGAAATAGGTTCATTCTATTGGAAGAGTTCAAACAATCGATTATTGTAGATTCTACTATGAAAGCTGAGTATATCGCCGCTTCTGAGGTTGTAAAGGAAGCCTTCTAGTTTAGTAAGTTCATTGCAAAATTTGATGTCATGTCATCAGATGCCATGATACTATACTGCAACAATAATAGCACCATAGCTCTAACTAAGGAGCCCAGGTCTCACCAGACATCCTAAGATATAGAGCGATGATTCCATATTATATATGGCTATCTCGAGAAGAACTACATTAAGGTGCAGAGAGCAGACTCCATGGATAACATGGTAGACCCACTAACTAAACCACTTTGCCAGCAGTAGGCTGGAGCATATCTTGAGAAGATGGAGCTTAGGTATATGTGTTAGATGTATACCCTAAAAGTCAATCAGACTGACATATTAATTATTTTAGGACATAATTCATAGGTAGCTCATTTTTATTCATATAGTATATGTGTCCATGAATCGTCTAGAAATTAATAAGATGATGATACATATTTTAATAGTTGAGAATTTGAAGCATATGTCAGTGGTGGTTAATTCTTAAATTTTTCTGATTGATAGATCATCATGAGGATGGTGATTGATCTGATTAAATTAGTGCACGAATCATTTTTCTATGGATAGATGAGTCTCGAATCTATAGTGTGAGGATACTGAAGTGAGAGTGTAGATGTTTATTAGAGAACAAATGTACCGAGCATGACCAATACGAGAAGTTACATAAATGTCTACTCACTTATCAGTGATTTTCTCAATGATGTAGTAATGTGAATAGTTCTTTGACCTGCGGTGTCTCGACTATTCACAATGAAGCCACTGTATTTTGACTACACTATAACTTGATCTTCTAACTATATGAAACTTTGAGGTGTATGTTGGCTGTAGTAGATTCGTTGTAAACGTAGGGTGTACACTTAGATAGGATCTATCGATCTTGGTAAATAAGGAGTAGTCCTATGTGATTTATGAGACTGAGTTCAAAAGATCTTGGTTAGAACAGAGTGAATGATAGAAAGTATTTCATAGTTATCATATAAGAACTCAAGTTGAATAAATCTTATATGTGATAAATGATGGAATTTGATGAGTTTTCATAACCTCCATCTTATTGAAACTCACGATAGAAGAATTGAATCACACGGTAACTATACCTAGAGATTTATTCTTTTTTTCTACTAGATTATCACTACATACTACTAGATGTCACTGGTGGATCGTGGGATCAATTAGAATTATTTAGATGATCAAGAATTCTCAATTGGCTAAATTGAAAAGTGTTTCAATCCATTGAAAGGAGTTTCAATGATATTTTGATAGAGATCAAAATATATCTCACTATCAGATCGAATAGAACTTATGGGGTCTCACATAAAAGAGATCCTGATAGATTGGATTGTTGAATTATGATTTTGAATTACAAAAGATTCAATTATCAATATGATTGATGATCGGACTAATTTATAAAAGTTACATAGAGGACTTGCTAAGAGTTACTAGTTGTAGGAGGACTTAATTATAATTATTGCTAGATTATTTGATCTGAATAAATAATAGGATTGAGTCCTGGTCAAATTAAATTTAAATTTAATTTAATTGGTTTTGATCCAATTTTGAATCAGATTGGGTTTCATTGGTCTAAAGGGTTTAGAGAAGATCAATTGTTGACTTATTATGAACCTAACTAATTTGGATTTGGACTCAAACCAACTTGGGACTCTATTTGAAAAGGTATTGAGGAGTAGAAGGACTCTCCCTAACACCTCATGCCTCATATGGGGATTAGCATGGAGAAAGGAGGGTGCACAAAGAGATGGGGCTACACTCTATCTCCAAGAGTCCATGTGCCTCAAAACACTCAACCACAAATCCTAGGTTATTGGTTTAGAAGGTGATAAGAGGGGGCACCTCCATATGATAAGATCAAGAGAGATTGGAACAAAAAAGGTGGGCATGAGAGAAGGGTTCAATGCACAAAAAAAAAGATGAGGGTGTGGTTGTTTGACGCCTCCTTCTTCTTTCTAACATCCAAGAGTTGGTTGTGGAGGGGACACCTCCCTCTCTCTCTCTAGTCCAAGAGTTGGACATGACTTTTCTTTCTCTCCCTCTTCTCCACAAATGTCCAAGAGTTGGTCAAAAGAAAAGAGATTTGATCGCTTGATTTCCTTCTTCTCTAGATTCAGTCTAAGAGTTGGACGAAAGGAAAG